>PQWD01002253.1:134875-153291 GCA_019425675.1 Leucinodes orbonalis | reverse complement strand
AATAGGAAGAAGAGTCGGTACTGAGCTGATCAAATAGGTGCCCCGCGGTTATCGTCTCGTTAAACTCTTTTGTGTTTCAGGATGAAGGTACTGTAGCTAGTATAATTACCGGTAGACCTAAAATCTGTCGTGTGGTTGACGAGCGCCGGCCGTATTGCAGGAAAGAAAGAAAGAAAGAAAGAAAAATCATTTATTGACCGTACATCCAACAAATTACACAAAAAAGTAGTACGTAACAGAGAACAAATAAAAGAGCAACAATTTTAAACAATACAAACACAGAACGATAGGAAAAAGACAAAATGATACGGTCAAAAGGTCCCGCCTCAGCATAAGCTGCTGCACCGCCAAGCGCTGCAGCAACACTGTTACAAGGAGAACAATTACTTTCTATAGTTATTAAATACAGCTCTGTCATGACAGACTGACTAGTTTGCAAATAGTTTGCAAATTGGCCGTCCCAATGACTTCATGAACTACATGGGTAGGCTCGTGCCCCACGGTGGGAACGTATAATAAGCATATGATGAAATCTGTAATAATATTGGCTCGATTGACAAAAAGCGTGTTCGATTGAAGAGTGTGCAATCTCAGTTCCTATCACAGTTGCTAGTTTGGCCGTACGGTGTTATGTGAAATAATAAAGAAACTTTATTGGAATTTTAGTGTTCAACGCACTTATCCGAACTGAATTATTACGATAGCTTCAGAGTTTAAATTCAAAAAATACTACAGACAGAAGAATATTTTCATGTGCTGCCATAATAAATACGCATTTTATAGCATGCAGATTGGCTATATTCTAGTCTAACATTTTTATGGAGATTCGTTAATGGACCAATATAGCTGGAATATAACTCCTATAAAATATAAGGGACCCGAGTAAGCTTTTAGAGTGCGAAAAAATAAATCCGTCATTTGGAGTGCGTGAATGAAACTTGGATTATGGTAAAGCATGTGGCTTGTGTTTTGTTTTTTTTTTGTTAGAAATTTGTTGATACCTAACGCAATTTTTTCTTGTCATAACGGTTCAGATGGGTGAGAAACCCAATTAACCCTAACGTTTTATTTAAGTCTGGACTTCTATTGCACTGACTACCATTTGATGTGCGAAGCGTGGAAGTATTTTTGTCGTAATGTAGGTCCAGTGCCCAGTATAAAAGTGGGTTGAATTGCTCTAGTAAAGCATATTTTAAGGCTTAGTCACGGTTTTTGGGTTTTCACTTTGTTTCGTATAAAGTTTAGAGATACAAAACATCATCATCATCAGCTCATTAAATGTCCCCACCGAGGGGCACGAGCCTACCCGTATAGGGTGTTTAGGCCTTAGTCGTCCACGCGGGCCCAGTGCGGGTTGGACGACTTCACACATAACCTTCGAATCTCTTCGCAGGCGTGCATGAAGGTTTCCTCACGATGTTTTCCTTCACCGTAAGAGCGTCGGATAACGTACATATATTTTCGAAAATTCGAAAACACATTGGTACGTGTCGGGATTTGAACCTCAGCCCTCCCGGTAGGAAGGCGACAGTCCACACCATTGACCCACCGACGCTCAAAAGTTTAGAGACACAAAACAATATTCAATTTAAATAGAAATACGACAATCTGACGTCATCACAGCTGGACAACATAGCGTTAAAATCACGAGAGGCACAAAATGAAATGCTGGCATGGCACTTACATGAGCCCAAAATTTTCTGCTGTTAATTGATATTTAATTGAAAGTTATTCTATTAAGAAAGCAATACCGTATTGTAAAAAAGTTCATATTTTGTTTTTTTTTTATTAATACTTTAACTAACATACAAAACAGCTTCCTTGTACTTTTCAATTAATCATTCATAACCTTAATACAAACCAGTGATTCCAGTGAAACATTACTTGATCGAAAAAGATGCCAAGAACTATGCTCTTTGAGTTGGCGAACCGATGCATGCCTCCTAGCTATCTGCGCTCGCCAATTGCCCGGTGAGCTGTAAAGGCCATCTACGGCCAACAGCAGTAGTCAGTTCGAAAAAAAGCACGCCTCCTAATGCAACAGGCCACTCAAATTAGTTCAGCTTCGGCGAGCGTAACATGCTTACGGCTTCTATGGCTAGCACGTAACAGGTAAGCCCGGAAAGCTAAACAAATAAATATCCACCGGCACTGTCAACTAGCATCAATTTAAGCATGGGGCTTAAATTGGTTCTAAACAAGTGCTTAACATACTTATCTACTATTTTGTTTACACAAATATATATTACAGGGTGAAATTTGAATTATTGGCATCAATTTGACCTACAAATGTACTAATACTATGGAATGTTTTTATGGGAAACCTAAAAATTGATTTTTGTATCATAGGAATTGCCTTATATTTGGCATGTATAAAACGCGATCAGGTTCTTTTTTTAAAAAAAACCAATGTTCTCGATTTCACCCTGTATATCCCAAGGTCGTGTGGGAATATAATCTACTTCACATCTAACTTGGCCGCTATAACTTCAAGAGAGAGTTAGTAGGGGCACAGATTTCCCAATACAGGAGATGGGGCAAGCCGCGTTTAAAGTGCGACAACTGTAAGCTCAACGAGCATACACTGGCTACCAGTTTACGCTCCGTGAGACGAGTCAAGACGCACGAATATTAGAAAAATTACTGTTTTTTTCCAAAATGCCATCCTGTGCAATTGTATCATTGCCATCATCGCAATGAATCAGTAAATTTACCAAGAAAAAAATTTATAACTTTTCACAGGTAAGAACCGAAAAGAAATTGCGACACTGGGACTGCCTATAAACTTGGCGGCTTGTCCAGTCTAATGTATATTCTAATGTCTGTGGTAGGGGATTCAGTTCGGTCCGGTGGCATTCGTTAAGTTACGTCAACAATTCCGCATTGCTTAAAGGCTTAGTCTGCTAAGCCGCCTCTTATGGGACCTCTGAGTAAGGGTGGTGGCAATTGTGATCTAATCTGCCGTCACGAAACGGTAACAACTAGTCAACTCGTACTTATTTTCAGCAATTCAGCTTTGTCAAAATCCTAATGTTTCCTTACATATTGGCTCGTTTTAAACTAAAAGGCACGTTTTAATAAAATAAAAATCCATTAACATTTACACAACGCCATCTAGCCCCAACTTCATCGTGAAGCTTATATTACGGATCCTAAACAACTGATAAACATACTTATTATTTTTTGTAAACACATACTTTTATACATAGAAAACCCAGACCCATACAAACAGTCATGTTCATGCTCACAAATATTTGTTATGACCAGGGATCGAACCCATGGTGTAGTAGCCGACGTCTTACACACTAAAATAAATGGGTTTAACCACCAATGGGAGTGTGAAGACTAATGAATTAGTGAATCTAATTAGCAGCCACTCACGCTATTAAATCATTGCAAATGGCCGCGGTTAAGTCTCGGGTTTAAACCATATTGCGGTAGTAGATCTGTGGAAATTATGTTTGTCGTTAAATCGTTCAAAACTCGTTAGGCTCTCTTATGGTTTGGTGTTAATGACCAACGTATAAGAAAAGTACCTACAGTCAAGGTATATGTACAGTCAAGGTTTTTACTTCCTTCATTAAAAACAAACAAAGGTTAAGTAAGTATTTTGAAAAAACATTTTTTATATAATTTTTATATAAGTTCCGACGCTCTTACGGTGAAGGAAAACATCGTGAGGAAATTTTCATGCACACCTGCGAAGAGATTCGAAGGTTGTGTGAAGTCGTCCAATCCGCACTTGGCCCGCGTGGACGACTAAGGCCTAATCACCCTATACGGGTAGGCTCGTGCCCTCGGTGGGGACGTTTAATGAGCTGATGATGATGTTATAAGTGTACCTACATGAGGATCAGGACTCTCACGTGATGGTAAGTGATTCGCCTGACCATGACAGAGTGGCATTGAAGGAGACCACCAACTGATAAACAGTTATTATTCTTCATCAATACTGCACTGCGCCTGTCATCCGAGACAACAGATGCTAGGTCCTATTCCCGGTTATTTCACTGGCTACAGTGCCCTCATCCCGAAACACAAAAGTGCATAACACTACTGTTTTACGAAACAATAATTAGCACTGCGGTGGTACCTACCTATACGACTTAGTATCGAGTCTATCTAGTAAAATACTTATACATATTTTAAAAAACATAAACTCATAAAAGAGTTGTGAATAATTAATTCTGAAAAGAAAGAATTCCGTGCATCAGATGCTCGGAGGTACTAGACTTATTCCTCAGAGATCAGGGGCCATCGGGCTCGTCTGCTATTATTGCAATGGTTACATCAAAAACCAGGCAAGAGGTCGTAAGGCGGTTATCAAACTCTGACACCAGGATCAGCCTGGTATTCATCAATATAATAAATCCTGGCCGTCTTCAAAGCAGGTCGTTTCTAAAATCCTTCCTCGGCCGTATCATCACTTACCATCGGGTGGGATGGCGGTCAAATGTCCGTCTATAGAAGATTGAAAAATATATATGTGTACCCATTAGATAAGAAGAAGACACGAGAAATTTTATGTCGAAAGTGAGTTACCTAAGTTAACGGAGTACCTGAAAGAATACCATTTCAATATCTTCTCAAACTATCGCAGTCCTCATGGACTTAGAACTTGGCCATTCTGCGCCTGATATTCCGGTCCTCTGCATTCCCCATCCAGCCTGAACTAGCGATCTTCAACAAGTTGTCGTCCATCGGGCCAGATCTTCCTACTTTTACGCTTGCCAAGATGCAGTCTCCACTCTAGAACTCCTCTGCTTCAACGGCTATCAGTTCTGTGGTATACTAGACCGGCCCGCTGCCACTTCAACTCATAAATTTACGTAACACTCAATAAGCATACACTTTTATACGAATGTATAAATATGTATGCTTGTTCAGTAACTACTTATCGCAGTTCAGCCTATTAGGCGCATTGGAGAATCAGTGAATAGGCCAATGAACAAGGCAAACTAATTATGAGTCGGTTGCGCTATTAAATAATCGGAAGCGCTCCACTCGCGTGGCGCGGATGGTTTAAAGTTATTCTTGACTTGCTTGACGCAACTAATTACCTTTTGTTCGCTCACGCAATATTCTACCCAATATAGGAAATACACACCCTCGTGCCCCTCAGTAGGGACTATTATGAGGTGCGTTGATGATAGGAAACAGTAGACTATCTTCATTTGGTATTGAATTTAGAATCGCTAGGTGACATATTGACGCGATTAGGTCCTAATGGCTAAATAAATAACCATAATAAAAAAAACATAATCGACTTTGTAACACAATATATTTTATATTTCATTTAGTATTTACCTTTTTAATTATAATAAATAATTGTATTTTCAGTTATATTATGTATGTTTAAGTAATAAATGTATTATTAGACGTTATTAAAAAAATCCATAAGTATGAGTCATCACATCAGCTCATTATACGTCCCCACCGGAGGGCACGCCGCACAAGCCTTCCCGTAATGGGTGTATGTATCGGTCTTAGTCGTCCACGCGGTCCAGTGCGAATTGGCCGACTTCACGCACAACCTTTGACTTTCTTTGTAGGCGTAGTGTTTTCTCACGATGTTTTTCTTTACCGTAAGAGCGTTGGAAAAACGTACATAAAATTTCGGAAATACATTGGTATGTGGCGGGATTCGAACCTGCGCCCTCCATATCGGAACTAATACGAGTACCATACATTTTAAAACCTAATTGCGCGTTTTTCTGATTTATTAACTGGATACCTATAAACGGTCCGAATGCAAAACCGTTTTTTTTTAAAATACAAAAAGTACGCATTCTCTCATTGCATTATTTAAAACTTGTCTACCTACTCAATTGTTTGCGTATTCCAGAAAACTTATACTAATAAAAGTAATCCATAAAATTCAAAAATGCAATTCAAATATATAAAAATAGGTTCCTTGCGAAAATACTGACAGAAAACGTTTCATTCATTAAGAACTATACAATCAAATGGCGGAGCCCGTGAAACTTTCAGTAGGATGGCCATATTTCTTGAGTTTGCTAAGAAAAATTTAATAATCATTTTATTTCACGAGGAAACTTGCTGTTTGTACTTGCGATTGCGCGAAGTCCGCACGGTGGATCCAAACCAGACATAGTAAAGTTATAAGTCTTATGTTTATTATTTAAATAGCTGTTGCCCCGCAGTAACCTGCGATATAAAATATAATCCCACGGTTAAACGTAGCCTTGGTGTTTATCCAGAGTGTCAGCGAATTAAATATCAAGTTCACGCGAAGGCCGCGCGTGAAACAATATTACTTTATTTTTATAAATAAAAAGGTTTTCGAATAGCCTACGTTTTTTTTCACATCAGTAACCTGCCAAAAAATGTCCCGTCCAAATCGTTTCAGCCGTTTTGGAGATTTAATGATATAAAGAAAGAAACAAAACATTTATTCGGCACAAATTAAATTGCATATAAACGTTACAAATAAACGAAAGACAATACACAGAGAACAGAACAGAAAGATATAATAGCACAGCCATAAACTTCAGTAGTATGGTAACAACTACTGCAGCACTGATATTCTGGCTCTACCTTTGGCGATATAGAGATGTATAGATGACCAAGAACGAAAGTTTATACGTGATTAAAAAGATGATGAAAATGCTCATCATCATGCTATTATGCTTCATCATGCTATTATGCTTCAAAAACTAAAAGACCATTCATTCTTTCTTCTTCATCAATACATGACATCTCGAAGGATTGGTTTGAATCTAAGTCAGGAGTTAGCATGAGGTCTTCTTGAAAGAAGTTCTTTAAAGTGGCCACTTGATCTCAAATGTATTTTAGCCATGAGTAAAACAGGAACTTAAATTTTAAGTAAGCAGTTAAATCATATCACTCGTCTTTTACATAAAGCGGGATAGTGAAGTATGGGATACAGTGAACACCGTGAATAGGTATACAATGATTTCATAAGTTAGCCATCTCTCACTTTGGTATGACAGCCAAGTAGAACTTAATATTTTCACTTTAAATTTTCGGGCTCGATCCTCACTCATCTTTAACTTAAAATAGGGGAAGTACATAACAGATAATTATACTAAATACTGAAATGTTTTTGGTAAATGCATACATAAATCACATATAATATACCTGAACACGAATATTTATTATGCAAGGGGATTAAACTAAAAACCTTTGGACAAGCAGTCTTTTCAACCATTAACCTTATTTGATATCTGAATATATGCGTAATGAAGTTGTGATATACCAGTAAATTCATGTTTCTTCCACTATTTCTTAATTATGAAACCTTTACAAAATGTCCAACTTTACCTGGAGTGCCGGCAAAATTTCGCGCCCTACGAGTATTTCTATCTCGAGGGAAATTAACTCTGAGATTCAAAGATACTTAAGGCAACTGTTCGCATATTTTTTTATTAATGTTTATTCGCGGATGTGATACTTTTTACGGTGTGATAGAGAAAATAGAAGGGTTTTCCTTTTGTCTTCCTATTTATACACTCTTTTTAGTTAGTGTCATAGATGTATCCTATAGGTTAGCACCAAACTATATTATGCTTTGTTTTAATAGTTAATTCATGCTGAGTTATTGACAGGTATTTGTTTGAGTATTTTTGATGGGTTCAAAACAGGATAGATTGGGTTAGGTCCTCACATTAGGCGCATAGTTATCCAACTTTAGACTATATGGCGTAAGAGATAGTCCTGAAGGGCCTTTTAACGAATCAACTTAAACCACGGATCACGCTATATTACGTTAACTAGAAGATTGACCCAAGTCAGAAGTGTTCTTAAATTCTCAATGGCTAATCAAGTATTCAAAACACCTCCATTTACTGTTTCTTCAATTAGCAATCAAAGCAATTGTAACGTGCATCAATTAATTATCCTAACAAACTCCGGACCGATTTCATTTAAGGCTACACGAGGGTAAATGAATAGCAGTTTGAACGGCAAAAGCGTTGTGTCCGTTAACTCATCCCACCGTTTAACCGCGAACATTAACATAGGTGCGGGAATACCGACACGTTAGGCAAACCCGGCTCGGGCCGTCACTTGGCAAAACATTTGCAAGTGAACCAATCAGAGTAACCCACGCCGAAACGTGTGGCTACCCTTTTATTAAGGATGGGACTTTACTTGTCGAGAGCAGACATTTGTATCGATGTATTTAGTAGTAGTGCAATGTTTATCCATGCCTTTTTAAAGTGGCGATCGATTTGTTTATCGATATAATAAGTCTTTGTTGATATGCCGACTGTTGTAATGCAAAAAATAAGTTTTTGACATATAAAATATTCAAAATCAATTTGAGTGTAAGTCTGGCAAAAGTTACACATATCGTTGAAATTTTGATTTTTTTGATTTATCACTTTTTTAGGATAGTTTTGCAAGACGCATAATGAACTGATGATGACGTGAGATGTGATCCCCACCTTTGTACACTTGCATCCCGAAGAACTAAGTGTATTGGCAAGCTTTGAAAACAGGGAATAATAAAATGTTGAAGAGCAGTTTAGGGCCCCTTATTTACGCAACGAAACAGCACGTACTCCTAGTGATGTTTAAGTGTTTTTAAAGCGATTGAAACATCGATATCGATATCTACTCTACCCTACAGAAAACCGTAACGTTGACCCGGAAAATTAACTCCACCTGGGCCATTACCCAGCCCCCAAGTTCCCAACTTTTAAAGGTGTGTTCACATAGAAACACGTTTGTAAGACGAATGGATCCATGCAAATTCTAATGCAAAATGCGGAATCGAAGCACGCTAATGCTCGGGTACCCGACCCAATATTCGAGGGTAATTTGTATATCTTTGTGTATGTTTCATACATTAAACATTTTTACTTTGCAAACGATGAATCAGGGGTCGGAAGAAAGTATTTTTTCCAATAAGAAGTATAAGCTGAGATGTAAAGTAATTTTTTCTTTGATTTTTTGGCAATGAAAATTACTTCATAAGCCTGCAAATTAAAATATAAAAATATTTCAGAGCGCTTTGTGTTATATACGTTAATGTTTTTATTGAAAAAAAAAATACAATGAGTAATACTTATAATGGGTAGATGTTTTGTACGTTTATCCGACGTTCTAACGGCGTAGGAAAGCATCGTCAGAAAGCCGTGCGTGAAATCGGTCAATCCGCACTGGGCCTACGTGGAATACTAAGGCGTAATCACCCTTAACTTGTGAGCTCGTGCTCCTGGGTACGTTTGAGATAAAATTGAAAACCACTTACATTAAGCACAGCACCGGCGTGGTGAAGTTCCTATAAGGCGGTTTCCTATCCCTAATGTACTGGAAGATCTTAGTGCCGTGGCGCAGGAAGACCACTTTGTCCAGGAGGTGATGAGGCACGTCGTGCACGCAGCGCAACCGCACCGAGCCCCCTCTGGCTGCCCACCGCTCCATTTGCAGTTCCACCCGCACCTCGGTATGACCGCGAACTGTGGAAGAAATTAGTCGGTTCAAAAAGGAGTTTATTATTAGAAAATTATTGATTGACGACCCATTTGACCGAAAACAAGACCGGGGATACCGCAGATTTGTCCAACTACAGGCCTATTTCACTGGCGACAGTGATTGCAAAAGTGCTGGACGGTTTGCTTGATAAGCAAATGGCTAAACACATTAAACTCCACGACGCCCAATTTGGGTCCGACCTGGACTGTCCACTGAAAGCGCCATATTGTGCCTCAAGCAGACTGTGCAGTACTACACAACTAGAAAAACACCTGTTTTCGCTTGTTTTTTGGACTTGTCGCGGGCGTTTGACTTGGTATCCTATGATATTCTATGGAATAAGCTAGCGGAGGACACCACTGTACCAACTGATTCGATTATCGCTGTTGAAATTCTGGTACCCGAAATCAGAAAAATAGTGTTAAGTGGGCAGGGGTCCACTCTGAGTCATACGGACTGGAGTGCGGGGTGCGGCAGGGCGGGCTGAGCTCACCCAACTCTTCAATCTCTATATGAATGGGCTGATTGGTGAGCTCAGCAGCACACGTATCGGATGTCATATTGACGGGACGTGCATGAATAATATTAGTTACGCGACGATATGGGCTGCTGAGTCCATCAATCGATGCTTTAGAAAACTGGTGGCCGTATGCGAATCGTCCGCGGAGGCCCATGGGCTCAAGTATAACGTCAACAAAAGTGTTATGGTAGTGTTTAAGCCAGGAACCAAAGCATGTGATACCGTTCAGGATGTCTTGCTATGTGGCACTCCACTTAGACGAGTTAAAACTTTTAAGTACTTGGGACATTGGGTTTCCGAAAACCTATGTGATAATAGACATCGAGCGCGAACGTAGATCTCTGGCTGTCCGCTGTAATATGCTTGCTAGAAGGTTCGCACGTTGCACAAGGGCCGTTAAATAACGCTTTTTAAAGCATACTGCACATCATTTTACTCGTGCGCGTTGTGGACGAGCTATACACGGCGTGCATACGGGGAGCTGCGGGTGCAGTACAACAACGCATTCAGGTTTCTGTTGGGGCTGCCGCGGTTCTGCAGCGCGTCCGCCATGTTCGCGGAGGCGCGCACCGACGATTTTACGCAATCATGCGAAAGCGGTCCGCCTCCTTGCTATCTCGACTCCGCGCCAGCTCCAACAGTCTCCTGAAGGTGTTTGCAGAGCGCTGGGATGCCCGATGCTGCGCATTGGGTACACTTGCATACCCAGTTCTATTTAGTTGTTAAGTATAATAGCTTTTTATATTTACTTAGTGTTAGAATAAAAGTTACTAACATAGTGATTAAGTTTATGTATACTAACAATTAATATGGACTTTGTCTGAAATAAATATATATTATTATTATTATTATTATTTGGTGTAATAGTTGAGACGTAGGTTTCTACACCAAGGGTTCCGGGTTCGATCCCCGGGCAATACAAACATTTGTGTGTATGAACATGTCGGTCTGTATAGATCTGGGTGTATTCTATATTACATGTATACAAGTATGTTTATCCGTTGTTTAGTATCTATACTACAGGCTTCACGCTTATCTTGGGGCTAGATGGCGCTGTGTGAATGTTAGAGGATATTTAATTTAATTTATTTATTCATTAAATATTGGTAGATATAAGTTCATATATTACACATACAAATTAGACGCAAAAGTGAGGCGTCTCAGCATTTGAGGTGTCATTCCAAGACAATTTAATTTTTTTTTGGAATGACTCCTTTTTTCATGACAATAAAAGCTAATTCGGGAACAACACATCCATATTTGGTGCAGTAACTAGGAGGCTACTAATAATGTGATTGTTTATAAATCCAAATCTTAAAATGAAGCGTGAAAAATCTAACAATTGTTGTAAAACACACTGACGCTAAGTAAGTTATTCCTAAGTTTAGTACATCCAAGTGAATGTTAAGCACGTTAAGTTTGCTCACTAACACGTTATAATCGCGAGGTCTAAATACGTCTAGAACGAGCGTGCAAGATTAAACTTGGAAGCCACCAAGTTAGTACATTAGTGCCTTTAAGTGTGCTAACTAGTGCCTAATTTCCAAAGGTAACATAACAGAACATTTTATAATGCACGTATACAGAGTTAGTATACGCATATGTACATAGGATATACATATATATATTGTTAGACGGAAAAGAAACGACCTACGTTACCTATCCCTAATCAATTGAAGAGTCATGTCACGTCACTAAGATCTCTCTTGACATTATCATTACGCGCGGGAAACAGTCATATTGTAACACTAAGATTTAGTTAATAAATGTTAATTAAAGTTAAATAATCTTTTAATTATATATCCACAAGCACACACACGGGCTTATAGCAAAATAAAATGGCTTTTAGGATGCTAGTTAGACCCGTGTCCCTAATGGATTTAATGATCACTGGTTCGACGACCCATTTGGTGTTGCGGTTGAGAGGTCGACTGCAACACCAAGGGTTCCGGGTTCGATTCCCGGGCAGTACAAACATTTGTGTGCATGAACATGTCTGTTTGTAATGGTCTGGGTGTTTCTATGTATAATATGTATGTATTTACAAAAAAAATGTATTTAAGTATGTTTATCCGTTGTTTAGTACCCATAATACAGGCTTTACGCTTAACTTGGGGCTAGATGGCGCTGTGTGAATGTCAGTGGATATTTTTATTTATTACTGGTATGCAGATATCTATGGAACAGTAAGTTTATGTCGTAATTTCTTGCCACGGACGACAAAATTGTGGAATCAGTTATCTGAATTGTTCCCTGAGCGATATGACCTGGCGACCTTCAAGAAGGAGCGTATTTCCACTCAAAAGGCCGGCAACGCATTTCTTTGCCTCTGGTATTGCAAGTGTACATGGGCGACGAATCGTTTACCATTAGATAAGCCGTCTGCTTGTTTGCCCGGTATCACATAAGAAACCCAGAAGAGTGATGAGATGGATGTTGAGCAATGATATTCTGTATATATAAAGGTAAAGATACGCCATCCGTGCTTCAAAAAGGAATCGCCGAAGAGAGTACAGTTTGTACTCTTTTGTTAGGTGAATGTGTTTGAAATTCGAAATATGTGTAGGTATGTGTGCTGTTACTGCATTCGGAACACTTTTTTCGATTGTTTTGTGAGCATATCACGAATCCATACTTTTTACATCATTGATGTTGAGGATGGAGGATGGTAGGGCAATACAGACTTAAGAAAAAGACAATGAAATAAGCAAGAAGAATTCGAGTGAAGTACTGGACGAGATGATAAATAAAATTAGCCGGGATGGAAAAATCTCTCATGTTACGCCGACACTATAATAAGAAAAAGAGCAACTATTGATGGAAAAATGCCAATAATCATCGATACGGCCGTCTGCATGGATACTGAAATTAACAAAAAAAGAAATTTACAATCTGAATATGTGAAATATAACCATTTATAAGCAAGAATACGGAGCTTTGTTGAAACGAGGTATTTTTATATTATAATCATATTTATAATAAAAATACTTTTCATGCTTTAGGCTATAGGCTCACAATGAGCACTTAAACAGCAGTATAGTGCTAAAAGTGAGTTGTAGAGGCCAGTACACGTTGAAAAACAAATAAAAAAGTTACCTTGCCGTGGTCATAAAATGGAAAATATAAAACGCTTGCACAACTGCGTGTATACATGTTTTTTATGCACTGGGTAATAATTTTAACCATGATTTATGAAACTTGGTTTAATAAATGCAGAATAAAACATTGACAGATTTCCAGAGTTAATTTCAAATACGAAAAATTCCACGATCATTTTCTTTATTAAAGCCTTGGAAAATGCTGGTATTATTACAAATAAACAAAACAACCATAGCAAACTCTTTTTGTATGCATGTACAAGTATTTGCCATTATAGTAAACTACCCTCGCTCCGTCATTATATGTCGCATAGCAAAGGAATCCCGTAAGCGGCCTAGCGTCACATTCATTCCGGCCTCCAAAACATGGTACTACGTGCATAAAACAACAATGAAAGCGACGAATCGCCTTCCCCATCTTAGACGTAACACGTGCTCCAACCGACTGTCCTTCTTTATGACCTTTGTCACGTTTTTCAGAAATTGCCTCAGCTCACTTCTGTTCCCGCGATCAAAGGAAACATGACCGTACTACCATGCAAAAAGTGTGAGCCCATTTGAATTTCTGTTTTCCACGTTCAGAGTGCCTCAGCCATTTCAGCCCATTGGTAGGCTTTCTCACTTCAGCTTAAGCGACACCACGTTTCTCATTTGCAATTGTTGCTGTTTTTATTAACGAAACTTTGACAAAAGAATGTTAAAATTCCACAACTGAATTGGACGGTTGCAAATTGTTTGAAAAAGGTAAACTTAGACATGCCATTGTGGCGACTTACTCAGTGCATATTTGAATAGAATTCTTTGGATGAATTTAGAGTGTGTATTTGTGATTTACGATTATTAACTGAATCATGGACAATTTACTTACATTTGTAATTGTGCAGAACATGGTAGAATTTATAGCGTAGAACAGTCTTTTCTATTTAGACTTTATTGAACAATAAAGTATATAAAATAAAATAAAACGAAAGACATTTGCCTCCCTCGAGGACATTGATCATATATATTTTTTCTACTCAGAAAATAGGCTGTATTGCATTATTATGCATAGCATGGCAGTATTACTCAACATCAGGTTAAACATCTACTTGTTAGCCTACCTATGAAATACAATTAAACAAAACATAAACATCCTCATTGTTTTCGTCGTTTTTTCGTGTGGGTGTTATCTATCATTCCGTTAAAGTGTTTCTATTCGTATCAAAGCATACCTGTTCCACACTTTAAAATATTGCACTTAAAAATAGAATGTTCACAAAAATAAAATTTTGAACTTTCCAATCATCTAAGTATCAGCCTAAATAAATAATACATGCGGTTTACAAGTGACATATGGTACTCTGTGTACTGCGGGCGCCATAAATAATACTTTTTGTAATCTGCACATGGGAGCGAAAGGGCGATCAAATATAATGTGCAATCTAGTAGAATGGGCCAACGCGCTCAAACTCCACATCCTTCTTGCGTGCCGTAAACCATTGCCGGCTGTTTTATCGTTTGCACGCTTTATGACTTACACCGCTACATTGCAACCCCCACACAAGCTATAGTATCATTAACATTCAATTTTTAACTAATCTGTCTTATGTTTCTATAGCTAGTAAGATTACCGGGTATAAGAGACCTAACATCTGTTGTCTCGGGTGACGGGCGCAGTGCGGCATTGATGGAGAATAATAACTGTTCGTTATTGGTCTCAATTAATGCCGCTCTGTTATATTCAGGCGTATTACCACAGACATCAGAATATACAATTAGACTGGACAAGCCGCCAAGTTTATAGGCAGTCCCAGTGTCGCAATTTCTTTTCGGTTCTTACCTGTGAAAAGTTATTATATTTCTTGGTAAATTTACTGATTCATTGCGATGATGGCATGTTACAATTGCACAGGATGGCATTTTGGAAAAAAACGGTAATTTCATCTAATATATGTGCGTCTTGACTCGTCTCACAGAGCGTAAACTGGCAGCCAGTGTATGCTCGTTGAGCTTACATTTGTCGCACTTTAAACGCGGCTTGCCCCATCTCCTGTATTGGGAAATCTGTGCATATTACTACCATCAGGTAAGCATCCTGACCGCCCTGTACACTTCGTAACATAAAAACATATTGCTTTATTGTGGCTAGTGTCTACGAAGTTAATGTTTTAATTATCTGGGATCTGTATTAAGATATTTTGTGGTTAGAACTTATATCTAGCTTCACCTATTTCTCCCTCTATTAAGGTTTTGGACTAAAAATCGATAAATGATTACGAGAATAATTAATATGAAAAAAAGGTAGGTAATTTGTGGGTACCGTGACCTAAGGGGTATATTTCACGATAATTACAATGGTGATATAACCGGGGCAATAACTATAGGAGACTTTTTTGTTTCAACAATAACGAATATCATCAGTAGTTCATAGAATACCAATTATGGTTTAAAAACTCGTGGGCTCATTACTACCTGCCGAACAGCTTATAAGAAAACTTTATTCAACACTGTTTATACTTAAAAAACAAATAATTTCATAGCTATTTAAATTATTATTAATAAATTATTTGGTGGGAGCCTGATGACCCGTAAGACGGATATACTTTAGTATATCTAGCATAGGCATCAGTCTCACACAATAATGATATTATATATGTCTGTGTCCTGATACTGTGTTATGTACTATTGTTTTGTGAGAGAAATAAATGATGATTTAAAGGCGAAAGCAAACTTACTGAATTAATTTGAACGATCACAGAGTTTATATTGGAACGAAACCTAAAGCGTAAAACAACTTGCCAGAATATTTGTCCCGCTCGAAAAAAGTTCAATTCCAGCGAGTAGCGCAATCAAATATTGAGATAACGAAACGGTTATAAAGACGTTCAATCTCGTATAAAGATCTCGCAGCGTTTCGTTTAGACGAGCAATATTTTATATTCTCCCGAAGCGTGCACCGAAGATTTAAAAGTACTGAACCCCATCCGATGTCAAACATTCATCAAGTGTATTTCATACTTATGTAAATGTGGGGCGATAAGAAACTCATTTGTCTGGGCGTCTAGACGTTTAACCACATTGCTTGTCGTGTTCTGTTATAATAATCATATTTATTATTTATTTGGACGTCACACGAAGCGTTTCCACGCCAGGGTTCGTTGACAAGTGACTATCGAATTGAAATTAATATCGCTCGCACTACGCGAATGACTTGTGAGCATAACACGAATCTATACTTTTTTGCATCATTGTTTGAACCTTGAATTTGAGCTGAAGAAATGAAAAGTATTTATTTATTCGGTTAATAACCTATACATTTACCATAAGAATTGTTACGTGCAGCAATCTTTAAGTTATTCCTATTTCTTTTCTATTAAATATTCATGAAATTAACGCTGGCCGTGTCGCGAGTTTGTTCAGAACTGTTCACGTTGATGAAGTTGTTGGACTTTGCGCGAATTGCCTTTGTTTCTACAATGCCATATTTCCAAGGGCTAGCACAAAGCAAGTGGAATGTATATAATTGCAAGTAGTCTGCCACCGTGGCTAGTGGTCTATGGGGAGAACACGTATTCAGTGATTATGAATGAAAATTCTGCCCAACTGACGCGATGGGCAGAATTTTGTCGTTGATTGTTCTCTAAGCTTGAGGGTCTTTCTCAGGCTTAGGCTTTTTTATAAGTTCCTCTTTGTAGGTACATTAAATCCACAAATTCCAGCTATATCGGTAACACATTTGGTATAGCTGTGTTCTGGGCTACAAGGCGAGACGTCTTTACGTTATAAGTTAGGAACTGCACTGTGATCAGATTTTGGGGTCAATGGTGTATTTTATTTGAGCTGTCCGGTTCATTTCTTTATTGATTTATTATATAAAAATTGGCCAAGCGCGAGTCGGTTTTTTGAGTTTCAGTTCATATATAGTATGGTAAACCCCAAAAAATATATTTTTTTAAAATTTCTAATCAAATCCTAATAGCGGTTTACAGAATACATATGATTACCTACAAAGTTTGAATGGTGTAGTGTTTATAATAACGGAGAAAAAAGGAAGTGACCCATATTATATTATGTATTAACTTCATAGGTCATTCATCATCATCATCAAGACGTTTCCCCATAATAATGCTCATAGGTCATTACTCAGTACAAAATACCTAAATAATTTAATACCAACCATCAACAATATTTTTTATATTCCATAGAACATATTAGTATGCACGCAGTCACATTCGTATAATGTAAGTATTGTAACGTTTGTTGGATAACCAACCCTGTATGAAGCCTTAAGGTCCATTTCTTATGTTGACTTAGTTTGTCTCGAGAAAATGTAACGCCATTTTAGTAATGAAAAATCGGGAGCGTTCTTTCATAGTTACTACTGGCGCAGGGAAGACATTTATGGTAACTTATTATAATTAACATGGCCCTCTTGTGTTAAACGGTTGGATTTTATACCTGTACGTACTGAATAGGTACTGAGTTGTGCGTGCCCAAACTGCATCTTCCAATATCTTTCCTAGTGTATCGTAAGAGGGAAATATAACCAGATGGTGTGTAGCGCCTTACTATAAAATACTAATAATTTCGGCGACTACGGCATTGATACTCCATATGTAAAAGCGGGAGACTAGGATAATCATTTTCATCATCAGTTCATTGAACGTCTCCACCGAGGGGCTTGAGTCACCCGTAGAGGACATATAGGCCTTAATAGTCTAAGCGGGCCCAGTGCGGATTGGTCGACTTCACACACAACCTTTGAATCTCTTTGCAGGCGTGCGCAGGTTTCCTCACGATATTTTCTTCACCGTAAGAGCGTCGGATAACATACATATAATTTCGAAAATTCGAAGACACATTGTATGACGGATTTAAACCTGAACCCTTCAGATCAGAAGGCAACAGTCCACACCAATGAGCCATCGACGCCGACGCCAACCATGATATTTGACGCAATGTGGAGAGACTTATGTTTAGCGTTAACTCTGATGGATTGATGTCTGCCAAAAGATAAGATCGTAAGATTTATTATAACAAATTTCTATCATTATACAACCATTGAGACACAGAATATCTATATAATGTTCGCAGTTTGATTTGAGCTCACTTTTAACTCCTCTTAAAGTACGGAATTGTCAGATTGATGTTATCCAAATAAGTAACAATTTTATCTGTGGTAAGTCTGGAGCAAGTTCTCTACTTCACCTACTAACATATAACGAATTAAAAATTGTTATTAATTATACAAGAGAAAAGTATATTTCTAATTTTCTTTTGTACAATATCTTTGTCACAGCCCGCCAATAAAAATGAAAGAGTTAAAAGAACTAAGGTTACATAGACCGATCGCGAGT
>PQWD01002253.1:94740-133443 GCA_019425675.1 Leucinodes orbonalis | reverse complement strand
GTCCACTGCTGGAAAAAGGTCTCCCCATTTTGCACAGATATCCAATACCGAATTAGTTTAAAGAGTTTAAATGTGTCAGAGCTATGCGGTGGTACGTAAGGTCGGCTCGACGTACTCGTATTCTCAACTTATTCTTCACAGATTGAGGTTACCAAAGGACCAAACCTCCTTTTGATTTCCTTTTCTACCCATTTCTAAATGTCGATAACGCTTTCAACTTCGGAGTAAAGAGTATCCATGGGTGGCGGGTATCACTTCAAAAAACAAAGTAAACTAACTGTACTAAATAGTAGACTCGATATTAAGTCGTCTAGATAGGTACCACCGTAGTGCCAGATATCGGTCCTTGAAACACGAGCGTTATGTACTATCATGTATCGGGTGATGAGGTCATGAGGGTAGTTAGTGAAATAACCGGGTATAAAAGACCTAACATTTGTCGTCTCGGGAGACAGGCGCAGAGCACTGCTGACCGAAAAATAAGAACTACCTACTGTCATTACTCTCCTCCAACACTGCTTTAGCAATGAGTGCCCTGACCGTCCTGTACACTTAAACATAAAAAGAGTATTCAACCTTTGTACAGTCGTAGGCTTTAATAAGTTAAAGAAAGATAGAGAGAGAAACTTGAGTTTCAAATTTCATTTTAATTCAACAGTTCATGCGTTTTCAAAACATATTATTGAATGGCAGACGAATAAAAAGTTATTCTGTTCAGAACCTTGTACGGGACCCTAAAACAATCCACAAATTACAGTCTATATTTCTAATGGTTATTATTTTTAACAACCATTAAATACATGAGTTTTATAAATTAGGTATAGTGCGATTCACAAAAGATGACCACTAAGCCGATGAACCGATGGCCGTTGGAGCAGACGAGTTGTGGAGTGGAGACCGCGTCTTGGCAAGCGTAGCGTAGGACGCCCTCCAGCCCGATGGACCGACGACTTGTGAAAGGTCGCTGGTTAAGGCTGGATATCTGGCGCAAAATGGGAACTGCGATAGGTTGAGAATAGTGACCACTGCGCCGAAGTAATTTTTGGGGCACCGTTAGTAGTGCAGTGGGCGGAATTTCATGTATTTAATTAACAAATTATACAATTTAAAAAATCAAAATTCTAATGTTTGACTATCATTTAAACTCTTCATCATGCGCAGAACGCCTTTATTTTTGGTCATCTTTCGTGAATCGTGCTATAGTACGGATTACATACCGCGAAATTATAAAGCTTTTACAATGAACAGCGATGGCTTTGCGCTTTTCATATGGTGGAAGGGGGAGAAAGTTCCCTGTTAAAGCGTGTAAGCCAATTTATAAAAAAGCGAAAGAACCGTTAATCTACGTCACGGATAGGTTCGGTGATAACTTACGCCGTTGATTTCGGGATTTGCGGGATTTCAAAGCTACTTCTAATATTCTATATGTGTTCAAGGTGTAGGTTAATATATACCCCTAAAAGAAGTACCAATAGTACTACAAGATATCCATCTTGCATATATAAATTACGATTTCAAAAAGGAACTAAACAAACTAAATATAGTGTACACTAGGTAAAAAAGCTAAAAGATAAATATCGATAAACCATTCAGCCATCTGTGGTTAACGAGCCAAAAAACCAATCTCTTAACGAGATCGAGGTTCTTGTGACCCAAATATATTAAATATATTCTTATTCTCGTAATGTAGAAATTCTATGGAACGTATTTGGGTCGTTATATATATAAAATCTGCCCTTGCAAATTTCTCGTGATTCTCTTCAACAACAATCTAGGGAAAATTGATTATTTAAATCAATAACCCGGTGGACGGTATTTCTATGTTTATTAGCCAGACATAGATTTTTAGAGAGGAAAAAAATATTTTTGAGTTACGCCACTCCAAAATATTTCCAAAATATTTTGTGGCGTAACTCCTTCTCCGTGGGCTAACAAACTGTACCGCAAACAAAAGATTTTCTATTTTCCTATAACACAATGCAGCGATTTACCCTAATCAACTTTAAGACAAAGGTAATCTCAATCTAAACGTGTGTTGATTTAGTTTTGTGTAGCGTAAATTTTTTCATAGAAAATTACTGAATGTTTGGTATGGGATAATTGCTTTATTGATTTCCTCACAGATCTACAAATCACTTACCATTTTTCTCCGCCATTTCCTGCAGTATTATTCTTTTTAATGGTATTGAGTGTTGGGCCGTTACCCATCACGCAGGCCCAATGCAAATTGGTGGGTGTTAACGACTACCATCCTAAAATTGTACCCAGGACCGACGGCTTTCCGTGCCTTTCAAAGCATGGAATCATCATTCTTTTCAAATGATCAGTTGATTCAGAACTCTCCTGTATTGTAGCCAACTTTTAATATAGGTGTTGTATTTGTATTCAATAGACTCATGTTGAGGAACCTACATGAGAATTAAAATCTTTTTTATGTTATACGTATACAGGACGGTCTGGACGCTCACTTGAAGGTAAGTGATTCGGCAGACCATGACAAAGCGGCATTAAAGGAGACAGTTATTATCCTCCATCAATGCCGCACTGCGCCCATCACCCGAGACCACAGATGTTAGGTCTCTTATACCCGGTAATTTCACTCTCCCGAAACACAAAAGTGCATAACACTCCTGTTTCACGGGACAATATCTGGCACTGAAGAGCTGAAAAGCGAGGCTTTGGTAAAGCAAAAGGAAGATCACATCGTAAACGTCGCTTTCGAGGCTGAATCGTCAGAAATCTAAAAAAAGGGCACAAAATAACTTACTATTACACTTTGATTGCGATTCCTATATAGCGATCTAAAAGCCTCCTTTAATAATAACAATGTAGCAATGCTATAACAGGCTCATGTTAAGGAACCTGCACCATTACGAACTATTGTTAGCAAACTTGAGGGAAAAA
This sequence comes from Leucinodes orbonalis, assembly GCA_019425675.1. Classification (NCBI taxonomy): domain Eukaryota; kingdom Metazoa; phylum Arthropoda; class Insecta; order Lepidoptera; family Crambidae; genus Leucinodes; species Leucinodes orbonalis. The sequence goes on along the minus strand of PQWD01002253.1, from coordinate 130,539 downwards.
TAATATAAATCCTGTTTCACCTAGTAAAACTATTGTAAACCAGCAAAAAAAAAAAACAAAATGTTTTATTCAAATAAGTCATTACATGACACGTTTTTTGAATCGTCAAGAAGTTATTTTTAATGAATCTACCATCGGTTCGGAGGTTTATTATCTACCGAGAAAACACCGGCACGAAACTCGTGTAGTTACTCTTTTCAAAAACTGGGTTTACATGGTTTTCATTTCGTATCAAAATTTATATACATATAAATATATACATAGCTGTCATAAGTCCAATTTATATAATTCTTTTGTATATTATTTTTACATGGAACACAATGCGAGCATGAGTAATAAATGATGTAATATGAGAACAAACACAAAATTCATGGACTCGTCACAAATCCTTGAAAAGCTTTAAGTGCTTAACCTAAATAGACACTTGATTTTATAAACTTTCGTTCTACACAATCGTGGTATTTATGTATAAAATAGATTATTAAATGTGATATTGTCATCGTATTTGATTTATTTGTTTTTACCACCCACTGTAGATCCATTAATGGTAGCACAGAAGTGAAAAATATCAACCGGACACGAAACAAGTCAATTTGTATGGCCATGTCAAAAGTAATATAATTTTGTCACCATTGACATTTGCTAGTCTAGACTCGATACTGAGTTGTCTAGGTAGGTACTACTGCGGTGCCAGATATCGTCCCGTGAAATAAGAGTGCTTGCATTTTGTGAATCGGGATGAGGGCACCGTAGTCAGTGAAATTTGCCTGGTGCAGGGCGGTATAGACGGAGAATAATCACTTTATACTTTGACTAAATTGACTGAATTAAATTGTGGGAAAAATTGCACAAAGTAACTTTCACTATGTGGCCCCCGCGGTATTCAAACTAACCTCCCGGATCATACAGCTATATAACCGTCGTCACGATACCTTAATGGCTTCAGCTTATTATCCAGACTAAGGCAGAACAAAACATGCTTATCGGTTGTTTAAATCTATAAAGGTTCCAAATGAAAATCTTGCCCAGATAGTACGCATGTTCCCTTTGAAATCCAAATATCCATTTCATTTTCTTAACATAAATAAGGCTTCTGAGACTCAGTTGCTTTATATATTTTCAACGTGTTTTCTTGAAATATCGGGGGGAAGAAAATTTCCTTTGTGATTCTTCCATGTTTAGATTACGTATATATACTGCCTTATAAATCGAACTTTTCCGCAGGTACTAATATGCATGGAGCGGAATTCTTTCAACTTGTAAAAAATATACAATCTGTTCTACCTATCGCAGTCCACTGCTGGACATAGGTGTCCCCCATTTTGCGGAAATCCCGGTCCACCGCAGAAAAATAAAATAAAATGATGATGATGAATGATGGTGCATTTTGCTGGATAACACGTCGCATTGCCTTAGCTGATCTAGAAGTTTAAATAGGCTCTCTGACTTGTTGGACTTATGATAATTTGGCCAGATTGGTGAAATTATATAGGTAATTTTGGAGCGGTTTGAAAGAAAGAAAGAACAAATCTTTATTCAAATAAATCTGTGACAGATACTTTTGAATCGTCAATTGTTATTATTATTATATTTTTAATGACTATACCACCGGTTCGGAATAAGTAGGATCTTCGAGAAAAGCCGGCAAGAAACTCGAGTTACTCTTTTAAAATTTTTATATCAGTGGTTACAGAGTTTTGTCATTTACCTACAATCTCGATGTGGATTGTTTTTGTGGGACAGCCCAAAGAATATAAGAAAGATATTTCACCTATGTGGTGTCCTTTATGACCAAACAACTGTTAGCAGCAGGATTGACAGCTGCCGACAAAGCTGTCTGTCGATGTAGCTTGCTTTTGGACTTCTACAGATGTATTATGTTTTTTATTATCGATACGCTAATAAGATTAGCTTTTGTTTTGGATTTGCGACAGCGTCTTGGTAAGCGTAGGTCGCCCTCCGTCCTGATGAACGTGTGACTTGACGAAATGGTTTCGGGAATGCGGAGATACTTGTACCCAGCATTGAACTGTCATTGATAAAATTCAAACTAATTCATTTCCGATTTTATGTTCTCCGTGCTTCGGAAAGCACGTTAAGCCGTCGGCCCCGGCTACTATCTAAAGATGGTAGTTGTTAATGCACTTACGGATTCGTGGGTGCAATCTGCTTTATGCTGTGTGTGTGTTTATGTGTGCTGGCATACATTTCAATCTCCCCATGTTATGTGAGAAGACCTGTACCGTGATGCAATTAGACGTTACAAGCTGGAGATTAAATTTATTGGATTCATTCTATAAACCGTCATTTTTCGAACTGACTACTGCTTTTGGCCGCCGGTGGGTGGCCTTTACAGCTTCACCGGGCAATTGACGATCGCAGATGGCTCTTAGTCTTAAAATTTACTCAACGAGCCTAAGGACGTCCCAGAGCGAGACTCGAACCTCGGCTTGAGGCGTTGGTAGCCAAACATAATATTTGGGGAGAAAAGCGGCCCGGCACACGCCGGTTACCAGAATAGGGACTGAGAACCTACATGGACACACGACGGTGGCCCCCGCAGCATTATGGTGCATCATCCAGAGTACTCAAGAGACCATAAAAGCGTTTCCTCGCGTGAAAAAATACATTGATAATGCATATAGCAATGTATTTTTTCACGCGAGGAACAAAGATACATGAAAAATTAAGTAGGCTCCCCATATAAAATGCTCAATGATCGTAATGGTTTTGCCTTCAAGCGGGCGTTAGGGGTCGTGTCCACTATACTTGGGCCTTTAACCACAGCAATTGTATATATTCTCGACACAATTGATTTTCTTATGTCTCAATTCCTAGCGATAAAGTTAACACTTTGTTGCCCTGCATCATCAGCCCATTAAACGTTCCCGGAATGACTGAAGGGCACGAGCCTACCCGTAAAAGGCATATTGGGCGACTTCACGCACAACTTTTAAATCCTTACAGGCGTGCGAAGGTTTCCACACAACGTTCTTCTTCACCGTAAGAGTGTCAGTTAACATAAATTTGTGGTTGGATTAGAACCTGCCCCCTTCAGATTGGAAGGCACCAGTTCACACCATTGAGCCACCAACGCTGTATGCTGTTGTTGAGCTTGGGGCTCATACATAACATAATTAAGACTGGTCATTATCATCATTACAGCCTTGATGTCTTCTGTTGACCGAAAATCTCCCTTAATGGTTTCCACGCCACCTAAACCAGTTTTTAACCCCCGACGCCAAAAGAGGTGTGTTATTAGTTTGACGTGTCTGTCTGTCTGTCTGTGTGTCTGTCTGTGGCATTATAACTCCCGAACGCATGCAGTGATTTCAATTTAGTTTTTTTGTATAAAGTGACTTATGTGCGAGTGTCCTTAGACATGTTTGATGAAAATCGGTTGAGCCGTTTAAAAGTTGTGAGGAGTGAAAGTGGGAGAGTAACCGAATGACTGCAATATACTGGACTCAAATGAAATCTAACTTAACCTATAAAAAGTATGAAATAAAATTAAATTAAAAAAAAACCCGACACAAGAACTTAAAATTTCCCTTTAAAAAGTAAAAAATAATAAAAGAAACTTAATGTTAAATTACCTAAGAATCTATTGATAATTCTAAAAAAACGTCGCGTTAGGGGACCGTGACTAATAAAAGAACGTAAAAGCCTAAAGAGGTAACCATCTCATGAAAAATATCGTAGATAAGAAATAATAATCAGGACGGTCCCCCAACGCGACAGTTTTTTTAGAATTATCAATAGATCTTAGGTACTTTAACATTAAGTTTCTTTTATTATTTTTTACTTTTTAAAGGGAAATTACTTAAGTTCTTGTGTCGGGGGTTTTTAAAAATTTTAATTTTTGCTCCATCTGGTTGCGTTCGGCCTACCTTTCTTTTCCCGCTTTTTGTCTTGAATGAGTACATGTTAGAGTTTATAATTTTTAGCAGACATTTAAGAACTAACAGAAGAAACCCGCGGGTAACAGCGCACGATGTTTTAAGGGCGGGGAGCCTAAATTTTCCCTTTCTGTTTATGAATTACCTTGCTTAAAATTTATAGCTGTAATTTTGCCTAAATAAAGTATTTTTAAGTGTAGCATAGGACGCCCTCCGGCCCGATGGACCGACGACTTGCGAAAGGCGCTGGTGGGGGATATCTGGCGCAAAATGGCGGCCTATGTCCAGCAGTTGACTGCGATAGGTTGAATAGATAAAGTATTTTGATAATAATTTAAGTTAACGGGAAGAGGTTTGCACAGCTGGTGGTAAATGCTACGTCTAACCATGACAGATGTAGTGTTAAAGGAAATTACTCATTATTCATTAACAGTTAGTCATTATTTTCCGTCAAGACTGTCACTCGAGATGACAGATTTTAGGTATCTTATACCCGGTAATCTTACTAGCTACAGTCCCCTAATCCCGAAACACAGAATTTAAAATTAAACACTTGACATAGTACATACATTTTTATTCTGCTTCATTATAACGAGTGTGAGAACTTTTCGCGCAGCTTAGAAAGAAACCAAGCCTTTAAAAACTTTGTGAATTAGGGTAGTTTCACCCCTTGAACTCATTTCCATAATTACATACGCGCAGTCGACTTGTGCAGTTACGTTTTTATAAGCACACATTGTACAATGTACGCTATTTCTATGATATACATTCTCACGCAATGTCGATTATTATATGTGCGCCATGGTTTTTTTAGATTAGTTTTGAGGGTTCTGTAACCAAATGACAAAAATGGAACCCTTAAAGATTCGTCATGTCTCTCTGTCTGCCCGTCCTTATGTCTCTTTTTCTATAGGAACTCCCCCCCCCCTTAACTTGTAATATAAAAACTATTAAAATAATAAAAAAATGATGTTCATAACCTTGAAAACCGTGAACGAAATTTGGTTTTAACGACATCTAATCAGTACTTTTTTATACGTCTAAACGGTGAACTACTATTTATTATTAATAATAATGTAGTAGTAGGTGCCTACACAAGTTAATAATTATTATTAAATATTATGTTACTTGCTGCTTAGGAACCCTTATTGGCAAGTCCAACTCGCACTTTGCCGCTTTTTAGTAATGTATGTGATTCAAAGCTCGTTGTACTGTGGATATATTTGCACGCTAAATTGCGTGCCGTAAGCTTACTATATGACACGAACGACCGTGTTGTTTTTTGAATAAGGAATTATGAATAGTATAACGTACTGTATTATATGTACTGTACTATAATATACGGCAGATTTAATACAGCAGTCACAAAGTAATAAATAAATAAATATCCACTGACATTCACACAGCGCCATCTAGCCCCAAGTTAAGCGTGAAGTACTAATATGGGTACTAAACAAAGGATAAACATACTTATTTTTTTTTGTAAATACATACATATTATACATAGAAAACACCTGTGGTACTTACCTAGACGACTCAGTACCGATTCTCTCACCTAGTAGTCACATAATGAAAGTCAATTTTGACGACCTATGTGTTGCGGTTGAGACGTCGACTGCAACACCAAGGGTTCCGGGCTCGATCCCCGGACAATACAATCATTTGTGTGCATAAACATATTTGTTTGTAATAGTCTGGGTGTTTTCTATGTATAATATGTATGTATTAACAAAAAAAAAAGTATGTTGGGATGTTTATCCGTTGTTTAGTAACCATACAGGCATTACGCTTAACTTGGGGCTAGATGGCATTGTGTGAATGTCAGTGGGTTTTTATTTATTTATTGGTATAACTGTCAACACAAACAATAGATTTTCTAATGTCTTTCCGCAATAGTTTACGATCAGGGAGCTTACCACTATACGTAAAACAAAACAAACAAAATTACTTTAATAATATTTCGGCATTTTAGTACTATAAAAGGCGGAGTAATATTTTAGTAACACTGTTTTTAAAGATAGCAGTTAGCCCCTTGATATCTCTAAATCAACATCATAACTTCATTAAAATCAACAAAATAATGTTATAATGTAGGTATTAAATATTCAATGCAAGTCACGAGAGTCACGCACGAAACCCAAATACTCGTATCATGTCAACAAAAAACGTTACTTTTGGTGAATATCACAGACATCAGAATATACATTAGACTGGACAAGCCGCCAAGTTTATAGGCAGTCCCAGTGTCGCAATTTCTTTTCGGTTCTTACCTGTGAAAAGTTATTATATTTCTTGGTAAATTTACTGATTCATTGCGATGATGGCATGTTACAATTGCACAGTATGGCATTTGTTAAAAAAACGGTAATTTCTTCTAATATTCGTGCGTCTTGACTGCTCACAGAGCGTAAACTGGTAGCCAGTGTATGCTCGTTGAGCTTACAGTTGTCGCACTTTAAACGCGGCTTGCCCCATCTCCTGTATTGGGAAATCTGTGGTGAATATAGTTTAAAATAAAGCTATGACTATGCCAATTTTGAGGATCGGTATAATCGGGAATAAATATTTATTTGTTTAATGGATTTTAAAACGTCTAAAGTTGATATTGCCTTTTATAACACCTTTAATAAAATACGTTTCAGATTGCAAAGGTTCGATAGAATCTTTTGAAGGTTTCCTTTGATCGCTTGAATTTCTGGTTTAACAAACGATTCGCCAATATCCAATAAGGGGATATCTTTTGAATTTCTTATCAATGTGGACATTGAAAAATTGAGGGGTGTCGACTTTTTTCGCGTGATGTTACAAATATTTCATTTGTATATAAAATTGTCTGTTACAGTTGATATGTAGAATCATGTTAGCCGCAATCGGGCGGTGAGTATGAAAACGTTTTTGAAATGTTTAATGCTTTGATTACAATTAAAAGTATTTTGAGCACCTTCAAAAAGAGGTGCTCAGGACACTATTTCCGGACCGATTTTGACAGGACTTTAATTGGTAGATAGCTGATGTAACAAGGAAAAGTTAGGCTTCTTTTGTTTAAGAAAACACTTTTAATTTTAGGAAAAATAAAGTAATGGTGTAACGCCTGCGAGCTGCGCGCCTAAAGTGATTTTAATAGTTAGTCAGCGAACCCTGGATGACACGAGAAATACCGCGTGGCACAGCTAGTCTGTAATAAAAACAATTTCGTAATCAAGCAAAGGACAAAAAAACGAACTTTTCTTCTTAAAACCTCTTCATTGGTAAACTTATTATATTGAACCCGCAAAGTTATATCCCTCGGGGACTTTCGTAAGCGGCTTGATGTCTCAATGGGGTAATGTAAAAAGTTTGACCTATTCTCTTTAATTATGTTATTATAAGGACTTCTTTTTCTTCAACCAGTTTTTTAACGATTTATAGGCCCGGCAATTGTTTTATAGCTTGAGAAACTTTGACATTAATGGGTTTATAGTCTGGGTAAATACTGAGATATTCACATTCCTTTGTTTTTATTTTATTCTTTACATATTCTCATTTTATTTCAATATGAATACGAATGTGTATTTATGTATACACCTTATGCGTTCCCCGAGCACAACCTGGCCGTCTATAAGGCAAGAGTGAACAGGCTGTTTCTAGGCAGGCATGATCCATCCTAGGCCGCATCATAAAAAAAACAGGAGCTGCGCGTTTTTAGGTTGCGGTTTACTGCGGAAGAATAAAGATAATAAAATCTAACACCACAGGGACCAGCTAGTAAGTAAGAAACTAAGAAGAAAACAGATAACCAATTCACTGTAGCAAATCGAGACAAAATATAAAATCTATTGTTAGACGCCTCCTGGAGTTATTTTAATAGACATGATAGTAGACAGCGAAAATACTTTGCAATGGCATCCAGTAAGATAATGCATGACCTAGTATATTTTTGGGCCATATAAATGATATCGTTTGCTTTTGGCGTCATCCATCAAACGTTGACACAGTATCGTTCCCAATTGTCTTTGTGAATCGTATTACTTTACGATAGATTTTATTCCATTTGGGTTGGTTTTTGATATATTGTGTAATCCCTCATGGTTCTGTAGTTCAGATGTAATGAAAGAACCCGTATGGAACACTCATCTACTACGTAACAAGATTGTGACTAGATATATCTTCTTTATATACATTTATATTCTTTAGATATAGCGTCGGTGGCTCAATGGTGTGGACTGTCGCCTTTCTACTGGAAGGGCTGTGGTTCAAATCACAACACGTACCAATGTGTTTTCAAATTTTCGAAAATATATGTACGTTATCCGATGCTCTTACGGTGAAGGAAAACATCGTGAGGAAACCTTCATGCACGCCTGCGAAGAGATTCAAAGGTTGTGTGTGAAGTCGTCCAATCCGCACTGGGCCCGCGTGGACGACTATGGCCTAATCACCCTATACGGGTAGGCTCGTGCCCCTCGGTGGGGACGTTTAATGAGCTGATGATGATAAAGATACGGCCTTTAGTTAAGGTTATTCTTTTGACATCGTTGCACTAAACTACATCTACAAACACACTAACAACCACAATCTATCCATCTGCTATGTAGGCCTACCCACATATTTATTATATACCTAGCAAAGGCATACCTTTGCCCTACTTATTTTGCCCAAATAGGGCCACAGGACTTTGAACTTGATTCCACTATTAACAAAACATATAAAAAAAAAACCATTAACTTTAGTTCTCTTACGGATTAAATTATTTCTGATCTTGTCCCTTAGAGAGAAACAGAGCATAGTACCATTGCGCGTTAAGTGACTTTGCACTTGAGAACCAATCCCGCGGTCAGTGTCCATGTCTCAGGTGCGTGTCTAAGCACGGGTAGGAAAGTTTAACATTGATGAATTGAACTTATTTCTTTTACTACACAAAAAACAACTAAGATGATGAATACTTTATTATTCCAGAAAGATCCGAAGCTCTCAGCGGGCGGTTGTCTAAGTCAGCATCTGAACTATCATGTGCGTCCCACGCGCCTACGTCGCCGCCGCCCCGCGCTCGTTCCGCCCATCACCATGCGCCTCTGTCAGTGGTTCATCGCACGCAGCATTTCTTCACCAATTTGAAGGTAATATGTTTCTTATGTAATATCAGTGGCTGACCATTAACCTAGGTGGAGTGGATGGAGTATAGGACGGAATAAGTAAATATCCACTGACATTTACACAGCGCCATCTAGCCCCAAATTAAGCGTGAAGCCTGTATTATGGGTACTAAACAACGGATAAACACTTACATACTTTTTTTTTGTAAATACACACATATTATACATAGATAACACCCAGACCATTACAAACAGATATGTTAATGCACACAAATGTTTGTACTGCCCAGGGATCGAATCCGGAACCCTTGGTGTTGCAGTCGACGTCTCAACCGCAACACCAAATGGACGACCCATTTGTTGAGGATGATGATGTGGTGTAAAAACTTCAGACAATTCCAGAAAAAGAATAATGAAGTAAAATCTGGTTTACTTAATGCCATGTTGTTAAACTGCCTGACATTGAAGTATCGATTGAAATCAGTAGTTCTTATTTAGAATAGATGCATGCAACCATGTACTGCATTTAGCGTCCCAATGAAGAATGTAAATACATTGTTACCTACAACACATTGATGTGGTAATGTAAGATAATCATAATATTGTCCGTTTTTAGGGTTCCGTAGCCAAATGGCAAAAAACGGAAGTAGTATCTTTGTAAGTATATGTATTGTCAGGTGCCTGAGTAAATAAAAAATACTTTATTTTATGTTACTTGCTGCTGCGGAACCCTCCACGTGCGAGTTCGTCTCGCGCTTGGCCAATTTTAACCATCTATCTAGTTATACAAATTTATTACGTGTGTGTAAGTTCAACTGTGAATATCACGTATTACGTTTATAATTTTAATATAATATATGAACTTGTCACTTATTCACTCTGTATAAGTAATAAGGGATTGAACTTCAGTGGTCTTGAACATAAGGTAGACGACCCATCTAGTCCAAGCTAAGCTTAACCAAATCAACTTAAACATTTAATAAGCCAGCTTATACAGCCTTTGATATAAGGGTGACATATCACATTTGACAGTTCACTTAAAACTTTCAAGGTGTATACGTCATTTAGCTGTCAGTTCGCCTAAAACTTCTCATCTTAAGTGGTAGCCGTGACCAAAAATAATCAGATCAATCATGCAAACTTCGACGTCGTTATATTACAAAGAGAATAAGAGGAATTTGATAAAATTATAGGTACTTAACTTAGGACTTATCAACTTAAAACATATTTATATATTGGTATTTTTTAAAATTCCTTTAGACAATTCATTCTACTATATAATTACTATTTTAAACTTATTGTTTACCGGATTAATGTTGTACCGGAATACCATATTAACAGTTGTTTTCAAAAGTGTCGCAATGGTGTCGTTATATAAAGTAAATTACTAGAATAAAGCTTTGTATAGTACGATTCACACAATTTGAACTTATACTATTGAAAAAGGGTATGACAGAATAGCACGGGTTGTGGATCAACTACAATCACTGAGTCATACACCGTTTTGTCTTTAATTTAAAAATTTCAATATTCTGATCCTTTGTATTTTTTAACTTATTATGATTTAATTTTGATTAGTTTTATTTCATTTTCATCATCATCATCAGCTCATTAAACGTCCCCACCGAGGGGCACGAGCCTACCCGTATAGGGTGATTAGGCCATAGTCGTCCACGCGGGCCCAGTGCGGATTGGACGACTTCACACACAACCTTTGAATCTCTTCGCAGGCGTGCATGAAGGTTTCCTCACGATGTTTTCCTTCACCGTAAGAGCATCGGGTAACGTACATATATTTTCGAAAATTCGAAAACACATTGGTACGTGTCGGGATTTGAACCTCAGCCCTCCCGGTAGGAAGGCGAGTCCACACCATTGAGCCACCGACGCTCTTATTTTTATTATTTTTTATTTCATTTTGAGTGATTTTAATTTATTGTTCGATGAATTTTATTTTATTTCATAAAACTTGTTTACTTTGATAAATTTTATTTTATTGTACTTTGATTAAAAAAAACTTTTAATATATTTTACTATGATTTTTTTTTGGTCTTATAATTTGTATTTTATGTAGAATGATTTGAAAGACAAATAAATGAATTTTATTATTATTATTATTCACGAAAGAAGACCACTGCGGTGAAGTCCTTTTAAGGGTCCCTTTGGCTTTGGGTGGCGGGTGACGGCGGAAATGTTAGTATTCTATGTACACTCGTGTCATTTTTCAATACTTCATAATTATTATGTTCCAATATCATTAAATTAGTCACAATGTTACGCAGATGGCCGCGATTTATGGTCATCTTTCGTGAAAAGTACTATACGTATCGATGATGAGATCGTAGACTCTTAATAAATAACCTAACCGACACGTGTCCTTACACTATTCGGGATTTGCAATGCTTCTAATATTCAATGAAAGAATTAGAGTACCATATTTTTTTTCCCCAAAGCTTAACCCTAGTACGCTAGATTAGATTTACAAATTGTTTTAGAGGTTACAAAATAAAGATAACAAATCTTTTTAGACCGGATTGTCCTCAACCCCGTATAACCCATATTTCTACACAACTCTTAAGTATTATTTTTATGAACTCTTTTTAATATGTGTGTAAATGTCAGATTATTATTTGGACCATGCTGTGTATGCTATTTATGGATAACCATCTAGTGCATTTATTTTGTTAATTTCTTTGGAACTAAAAGATTGTAATCTATCTGCGTACCAAATTAAATAAATAGATAGTGCGCACCAACTGACGGCGCTCATCGCGCTGGCAAACTAAGACAATTCGCATATGACCAGCGTCATAGATACCCTAAGCTCTGACAATAAAGCTAAGTGGCAACCAATATGGTTCAAAATAATGCCAATATGCTAACATACCATTAGATAAAAATTACATAAAATAAGATTATTATGTAAGTGTTTTCCATGTATTTCTTTTTGTATATGTTTGTATTATGTTTAAGATTTGTGTTCCAAATAAAAGTGTTTTCTTTCTTTCTTTAATATCACTCACACTTACAATGTGTCCATACAACACATGAAAAGTTCAAAAAGGTCAGTATCACTCTGTTATGGTCGGGCGTATCACTTACCATCAAGTGAGCGTCGGGACCGTCCTGTAAACTGTAACAGAAAAGACATTGTTTATATTTTAGGATGTTTTTAAAGGTTTAAAACATTTACTAATTATTGTTTCTCTAATACAATTAAAACATACACACTTAATTTAGCCTAGATAATATGTATAATTTTTACAATCTGTTTGTCTTTAGAGTCGATGGCAAAGAAGCAAAAGTCGAGAGAGATGTCCAGCTGGCACCACCTTCTCCCTGGCTCCAGGACATGACAGCAGCGGAACGGAGTACGCGGCAGACCATAGCTCCGAGCACAGTACTCCTGCACATTCACCGCGACATAAAGGGAGAAGAAGTAAGTTTTTTTTTATGTGACTAAGTGTACAGAACGGTCAAGATGCTCACCTGATGGTAAGTAAAACGGTTTATCATGACAGAGGGGCATTGATGGGGACCAACAACTGATAGACACGACATTTATTTTTATCCATCAACGCCGCACTGCGCCCGACATCCGAGACAACAAATGTTAAGTCTCTTATACCCGATAATTTTATTTATTTATTTATTTATCATTACAGTCATGTGGTTTATAAGTTCTTAAAAAATTTAATAGGTAGGTACATAACACATGAACCCTGTAATGGAAAATAATGAAAATCATGAAAAATACAAATAGCCTTATATACTAAGACATCTATATTATATTAAAAATATAAACTTCGCCTTGGTTGGAGTTTTAATAGTTATATCTCATCTGATAAGTATTCTACGGTGGTATAATAAGCTTTATTAACATCAATTGTTTTAATTTGTTCCGAAATTGCTGAACTAGCTACAGTGCCCTCATCCCGAAACACAGGAGTAAACACCAATAAAAGCTTCAAGAAATGTTATAAAAGCGACGTTTTTATAAAGCCGTGTAAGCATTCAAATATTTCACTTTACATAATCCAGTGAAGATAAAGTCTTATTATCATAAGAAGTTGTTGTTTAACTTAATCCGTTCAGAATTACATAATAAACGTCTAAATCAAGTTGTGAACGGTTCTTATTTTCATAAAATCAAAGTTTGTTGTTTACATTTTATTCATAACTCAATGCAGTATGCACATAAAGCCAGATATTATATTTTGGTGTAAAACATAGTGTGGAGAACAGCGCCGCTGTTTTATTCGACTTCTTTTTTCATAGGTAGTTGTTACAGATCTCCGTCCCGCCTGTCAAGTGGCGAAATTATGAAAAAAAATTATACAATACAATGTAAACTACAATGGAATAGGCCCAAAGTTGTTTATGCCACGCATGTCATAACTTGGGGATCCGTTAACGTCAGAAATATTTCCTGAATGAAACGACCAGGACTTCAATTCCGCTATTTTAAAATTTGCCAATTCTATCTATATAGTGTCTTAATAGGTATATAGGTCTAAACCAAACCTAAAGCGGAGGGCCTGGATATATTGGGCAAAACAGTTTGGCTTCACAAAAAATAAAAACATTACTGATGCAGGGATTGCACTTATTAAGCATATTTTTGATGCCTGGGAGGACAAGCTGATGCAATAGGAGTTTTTTTGCGATTTTTCTAAAGCTTTTGACTGCGTCGACCATAAAACACTTTTATTGAAGTTGAGACATTACGGTGTATCAGAATGCTCATTGAGTCTTATAGAATCTTACCTATCTGAAAGAGTTCAAAAAGTCTGTATTAATGGCACAAATTCGCATCGTGCCCTTTTGCGCATGGGAGTGCCCCAGGGTTCAATTTTAGGCCCTCTATTATTTTTAATATATATAAATGACCTCCCTTACTATTGTAAAAGTCTTTCGGATATAGTTCTATTTGCTGATGATACGTCATTAATTTTTAATGTGAACAGACGTAAGGAGACTTTTGACGATGTAAATAGAGCTCTGTCCCAAGTTATGGATTGGTTTACTGCTAACAATGTTTTACTTAATGCTAAAAAAACTAAATGTATAAAATTCACTATGCCCAATGTAAGGCAGGATGTCGAGACCAATATAACTCTAAATAATGATCAAGTGGAGCTAGTGGACTCCACTGTCTTTCTAGGCATAATTTTAGATTCAAAGCTGCAATGGGGGCCTCACATTGAATCCCTGGCTTTAGGCTTTGCTGTTAGCTTATGCTGTTAGAAGATAAGGCTCTTGACAGATATAGAAACGGCAAGATTGGTTTACTTTAGTTATTTTCATAGTGTCATGTCGTATGGTCTACTGTTGTGGGTCTCGGCTGCCGACATTAATACAATATTTGTGCTACAAAAAAGAGCTATTCGTTTTATCTACAACCTTAGACCACGTGACTCTCTTAAGGAACTTTTTAAAGACATAAGCATAATGACTGTAGCATCGCAATATATTTATGAAAATTTAATTTATGTTCGTAAATACTATACACCTTTAAGAAAAATTGTGATTCACACAATATTAATACTAGGAATAAAAACAAACTTACTTTTCCGGACTTGATGAGACTACATAAATAGCAAATCTTTTATAGGAAGATGTATAAAGTTTTTCAATAAGGTACCGCAAAATATTGTAGAGTTGCCCTTTCATAGTTTAAAGTTAGAATCAAACAACACCTTTCTAAAAAAGGGTACTCCACTATTGACGAATAAACTGCTCAGCTATTTCAGTGTTTATGATATATTGTTACATTAAGGAATTGTTTTTAAAAAGGCTACACTGTTGAGTTTTCTTGGGTGCTTCATTCTCAACAGGCCAAACCACTGAAGCGCTTTTTTTCAAAGCATCAAAACTCATATTTTTAGTTTAGTATTTTAATTATTTTTTTATTATATTTTTGTATATTTTTTGACGTTCATAAGTGCTTTTTGTAAGCCTGATTTGAAATAAAATGTTTTGACTTTGTCTTTGAAGAGAGAGTGAGAAACCTAACTTAAACGATTTTGTCAACTGGCAAACGATTCATCTTATATCGCCAAATATAGTTTGAAACATCTTATAGTTGTACCATTTTCCATAATTTATTACGTCGGAATAAATCTTCTATAAAAACAAGGAACAATACGCAAGTGATTTGTGAGAGCAGTTAATGGTTTCATTATTTTTACGGGAAATTAATGCTGGAATACGCCATAATAAGGACTAACTGGAGAATTAACATAAACATGTTTTGTAGTGAACCTTTAATATTAGAACAAGAGTGGAAATATTATACATTTATTTAGAGTATGCTGACTGATAGAAAAGTGTATCTTAGTTCAGGGGCGGATCGCGATATTGTGGGGCCCTGGGCTGAAACTACTGAGGGGACTACCAACTAATAGTTATGCCAAAAAACTGCATTTTACTTTAATCTACGCAAGTATTAATTGTACAAAAGGCGACTTTATTGCTGTGGTAGCAAAAAATCTCTTCCAGGCCACCTTTGAACGAGAAAGAAAGCGAATTGCCTATTGTTTTTAGCAAGGTCTGGGGGCCCCTAGTAACCTCTGGGCACTGGCCTGTAGTTCAAGTAGCCTTTAGGTCGATAGATAGGCCTTTTTTAGGTACTGTCTAAGTTACAAGTCGTTTTATTAATAAACCTCTCAGGGCGTATTAAATATAGTGTATTAGTTATTATTTAATTACCTTAGAATAACGCCCTTAGGTTCGTCTGTCTCAATTCCTTTATGGAAGTCTAGTCATGGGACTAGGGACCATTTTAGGGTTCATAAATGTATTATATGCGAAAGGTGCCACCCATAGGCCATCTGATTGATTATCAACGTTTTCCATGAAAAATAATTACAATGAAGAAATATAATTCACTTGTTACTTATTCATTTAGTGCAAATTAAAAACATTTTAATATAGTGTCTTCGAAAACTGTTAATCTTTCAAAAATAAATAAAAAAATAACACAAGTCATCCTGTTAAGCTTTTAAAACCCTGTGTTAGGATGAAACCGCTCTTCTTATAAATAGCATCAGTAAGTCTTAAAATGTACATAAAGAATAACTTAAACTAAAATATGTGTTGTAGAAGTATAAAATAAATGGCAGAGTACATAAGCTTGTATTGTGTGGTATATATTTAAATAATTGTCTATATATGTAATTCATACACAATTTGAGTACGATAAATAAATAGTTATATCGGTGAGTTTCATATTTTATTTATGCAAAGAGGTGATGTGTTGCCATTGTGTTACGTCTGAATAAAATTTCGGGTACGCTCTTCATCGAGTGCCTTTTAGGAGTAACTTTTTTTATTTTAGAAGTAGTGAACTCTGTAGAACTTAAGTTTCCTATATTACTTGGTCTTCACTGTCAATCATATTGATTTATGTTAGTAAAGATATTTTAAGGAAACAAATCCCAAATCAAAGTCGGCATTAATCTAACCTACGTCGAATGCTTGCGTGAGTTAACCAACTAGTAAGAACGGACATAGGTCTTGGCAGTTTCTGAAATCCTTTTGCTCAGTATCGCGTCAAGCCGCATGTTTTGTGTATTTTTGACGACCCATTTAGTGTTATGGTTGAGAAATCTGACACTACATAGTGTTTCCGGATATGATCTCGTGGCAGTTCAAAAAATTGTGTGCATTTACATAAATAAATATCTACTGACATACATATAGCGCCTTCTAGTCCCAAACTAAGCATTTAGCCTGTAATATGGGTACAAAAGAGAGAAAAGCGGAGGACCGGGATATCTGGCGCAAAATGAGGGAAGCCTATGTCCAGTAGTGGACTGCGATAGGTTGAATAGATAGATGGGTACTAAACAACGAATAAAATACTTATTTTTTATATATTTTTGTAAATACATACTATTATACATAGAAAACACCCAGACCAATACAAACAGACATGCTCATCCACACAAATGTTTGTAATGCCCGGGGATCGAACCCGGAACCCTTGGTGTAAGAGCCGACGTCTCAATCATTACACCAAATGGGTCGTCAATACGTCTCTATTTGTATTGGTAGAGTTTCTATGTATGACTTGTATGAATCCACATAAAATCTTTTTATGTATATCAGGATGGCAACCGTTTACACCCACTCATTGGCCTGCTTGAAGGATGTCTTACTTTACAATTTACTTGACTGATTGCTTAATTCCGTTTAAAGGGAGAATTGATTGTTTAATCCCTTATACTGGCGGTACTATGCCTTGTATAGTAAGAGCGTCGGTGGCCCAATGGTGTGGACTGTTGCCTTCCTACCGAGAGGGCTGAGGTTCAAATCCCACCACGTACCAATGTGTTTTCGAATTTTCGAAAACATATGTACGTTATCCGACGCTCTTACGAAGGAAAACATCGTGAGGAAACCTTCATGCACGCCTGCGAAGAGATTCAAAGGTTGTGTGTGAAGTCGTCCAATCCACACTGTGCCCGTGTGGACAACTAAGGCCTAATCAAACTAATGGTAGGCTCGTGCCCCTCGGGGGGGACGTTTAATGAGCTGATGATGATAGTCCACCTCGCTGCGTTGAAGTAATTTTTTGAACCCCTTTGGAGATGCGGTGGCGGCGACGGCAGAAATTCTTGTACTTTATTTTCGCTTATGGTTCTTTACAATATCTGATAATTTTATTTCTACACTCTTATTAAAATATTCTTCATCTTGTTCAGATTTGCCATTTATGGTCATCTTTCGTGAAAGTAAAAAATCCTCCAGTAAAGTAAAATAAGTGACTGAAATATATATTTAAACGGCCTACTTCCGCAGCATTTGCGTATAAAATAAACTTTGAGAGCAAAGCCGTAAATATGGGATAAGAATAAAACTATTCAAAATTTATGTTTTAACGCCCTAACTGTGTTTCGAGATTGATTAATTATTTATAAGACTTTGATTCTCCTTTTGAACATGATGCCCTCATTTAATATAGCACGACTGAAATTTAAACACGGTTATTCAATATTGGGTTATTAATTTGCTAAATTCAATTTAGTTATGTAAACCGTACACCTATAGATTAATTAACCGTTATAAATTATCATCAGGGTAATACGTTTTTATAACCACGCCGGAGGCTTCCGGAAAGGGAAAGTTAAATCGTTGTTGAAATAAAATTTCTCGCATGATCTGGAGCTATAGCAAGGCCTAACAGAAAACCGGTGTTAAATAACGTTTTTTTTTGTGTTTAATCGAGTGTCTGGAGATGTCTGGAGACCTAGATTTTTACTAGGCGGTAGACCCGATACTGAGTCGTCTAGGTAGGTACCACCGCAGTGCCAGATATCGTCCCGTGAAATAGAAGTGCTATGCACTTTTGTGTTTCGGTATGAAGGCACTGTAGCTAGTGAAGTTACCGGGTATTAGACCTAACATCGGTTGTCACGGATGACAGACGCAGTGCGGCATTGATGGAGGATAATAACTGTATATCAGGTTTTATATTATCTATTACGACGCTCTGTCATGGCTAAGTGTATCACATTCAATCACGTCAGCGTCCTGACCGTCCTGCACACTTATAATAACATACAAAAATCCCTATCAACTTCCGGTATTTTCCTTTTCATTCATTTTGAAGATCGGCAAATTATTCGTTTTTCCTACGGAATTACGAGTGTCGATAGGCGATTACCATCCTGTGAATAGTCTAGTGGTTTGTCTACATATGAAAAAAACATTGTCATTATCTTACATTATCTTCTTCGTTATATGGTTCAAAATGGTAGATGGTGCAGTATTTATCTATACAATATTTTAATATAAATAAAATATTTAATCAAACCTCATCATAAAGAAAAGTGATTGAACGAATGATAGCTTTAAACAGACTATAAGTCATGTCATCATAATGTAAATCATAAACGATAACTGATTGTTAATGCTCGCAACTGAAAAACAGTTTCTCAAATAACGTTTTTAGTATATATTGTTGTTTTCAATAAGACAACGCCACCAGGGAGGCGTAAAAAATCTGCAAGATTAAACCCTTTAAACGCTGCAGAACAAACAGACACAATTATATTTCATTTTGTAATGCTGGCTGTTCCAAAGTTTAAAGGCAGCACAACATTCGCCAGATCTCCTAGTTTTATAATACATATTTTCTTTAGATGTTAATAAAATAATATTTTCATCCCGCCAGAAAATGTAAGTGTGATTAAATTTTATTGAGTTCAAACACTTAGGACACAATACATTTATACATACATTATAAATTTTCTTTTAATCGCTAAAGCGTAATTTGTAACGTAATACAGGCCGATGCTACAGTTCGTAGCGTTATTGTGTCTTGTCCGTAGCGGACACTGCACGTAGCACCATCTCGTAGCAAAGCTTGAAACAAAGCGTACGCGCGCCATCTGTGGAAGTTTCTGGAAACTAGGTGCTTTTATAAATAAAGCACGTATCGTAAAAATGCGTGCGTGTGGAAAATAGTACATGTGTCTGTCGCTTCAAAGCATTTAGTACACAAAACAAATACAGATGGACCACAAAGTTTGTTTCGTTCTATGTTGAAGATTTTTCAGATTTTATTTTGAATTAGTTATATAAACTATAAAGGTTTAAATAACTGTTGAGCTGAAATTGTTAATGATTTATGCGTTTGGTATTTGATATTCATAGGATATTCGGTATACACTTAGGTAAACAGCAGCTATAAATTAAAACTCTTCATATCCGTTTCAGTTGACATACTAATATAGTGATCTATCAATGCACAGTCGAAACCACTCAACAGATCGAGCAGAAATGTGGCATGCAGATAAATTTATGACGTAGGCAACCGCTATGAAAAGATTTTGAGTACCCCAAGGGTATGAAATAAGGCATTAAAGTTTGTATGAAACTTTTTAATTTTAAACCGCTTGGGCTGAGACTTTGCATCCATAAAGCTACTATGACGTTGGTGTATGTATCCCCTAAGAAAGGATTTTGAAAAATCCATCTCTAAGAGGATAAAATAGGGGATGAAAAATAATACTACTTAACGTGAGCGAAGCTGCGAGCAATTGTTAGTTTTACTATATATTTACCATTTTAAACCATTAACATTAATGTTGTATAACGGAAGACCAAATTTTCCGTTGAATTTAAAAGTGTTGTAATGTCAAAAAGATTAGTAGAATTAATGCCCAGGTGAGCAGTTTGCCCTCTACAACATAATAAAATGCAATGATATTCTGTATATATAAAGGTAGAAACGCCATCCGTGCCTCAAAAACAAACTGCTGAAGAGAGTACAATTTGTACTCTGTTGTTTAGGTAAATGTGTTCGAAATTCGAAATATGTGTATGTGTGCTGTCACTGCATTCGGAACACTTTTTTCGATTGTTTTGTGAGCATATCACGAATCCATACTTTCGTACATCATTGATGAAATGATTCAATAACAACCAAGTTTATGACATAATGGATGTGATGCTTCCGTTAAACCATAACTTAGTTTATATTTCACTAATGATATTTGCTTTACAACTTAATTTAGATGGAATCAAAACGCTAACAGTGGTTGTTTATTTTCCCGCCAACGGCAGTAATGGCGGCTTACCATAGATTACATAAGCGATGGAACAAATTGGAATTTTAAAGGACCCTACTACCTGGAACGGGTTTAATTTCCGAGCAATACAAGCATTTGTATGTCTGTTTGTGTTGGTCTGGTGGATTTTTTAGGAATAAAACTAATAAGTATTTTAATTTTATTTTTATTTCAAGCATTTGTTCAATCTTATGTTTATAGTATTCTTATTTTGCCATAACTACCTATTGTTAATTATTTTTTTGTACTTCCCTATTTTAATTGATTTTTCGGTATTTTGTACCTTTTTGTATTTTATTGTTTGATTACATACTTGTTATTTAAACACCAATAACTGATACATTTAATATTAGAAGTTGGTAATCGTGCTTTCATGGGAACGCGTACCTATGTAAAGACTTAAAGATATTTGAACACACACATGATGATGAACACACACATACTCGCAGATGCTGTGTCCGATTAGATATTACATCTAATATAAGTGTTTGTTGATCTCGCGACAAATTAATAACAATGGCGATGTCACTTCATATTTCCGACCTTCATTTTGATTTGTCTGGATCTAGACTTTATCTCTCATACAGCCCGGCAAACTTGGGCAGAGCGAGGACAGAATCAATAATTGACCTAGAAACTAGATTCAGATGGCTCGATTTAGATGCCATTTGGTATTTGCATTTATTGGTTATAATATTACGGTGCAAAATATTAGTTAAATGTTAAGTATTAAAATAATACAAAATGTCTTACTATATCAAATACTTTAAGCTTACGAGTAAGAATACATTTACTGCTTCGTCATCATCAGCTCAGTAAACGTCCCCACCGAGGGGCACGAGCCTACCCGTATAGGGTGATTAGGCCTCAGTCGTCCACGCGGGCCCAGTGCGGGTTGGACGACTTCACGCACAACCTTTGAATTTCTTCGCAGGCGTGCGCAGGTTTTCTCACGATGTTTTCCTTCACCGTAAGAGCGTCGGATAACGTACATATGGTTTTCGAAAATTCGAAAACACATTGGTACGTGCCAGGATTTGAACCTCGACCCTCGCGGTAGGAGGGCGACAGTCCACACCACCGAGCCACCGACGCTCTATGTTTATTGCTTGACTCTTTTCAAATCAATCAGCCCAAGGCCCAACATCGTTCACTGATGAACATAGGCCTCCCCCAAAGAGAGTGCCAACCCTCCCGTTCCTGAGCAGCCTGCAACCTACTACCACCAGCTACTCTCCTCTCTCCTCAAATCATCGGATCATTGGACCGCCGGGCTTCCCACGCTGGTTTTGCCTAAGCGCGGTCGCCACTCAGACACGTTTCAGCTCCAACGACCATCTGATCGTCAGGATACGTGAGCACTGCAGCGTGCTGATTCGAAGAATAATAACCTTTGATGTCTTGTTTGTATCTTAAGAAAACATAAAACAAAGTCATAACTCAACTACCGCGAAACTTAGACATTGCGTCGTAAGTTCATTCAACCCCCCAAAAACTCCTGTCGGTCCTTGCGCCAAGCACCCTATATAGAAACTATAGAATGCATTATAAAAATATAAATAGATATAAAGCAAAATTAAGAATGACTCTTTGAAAAACTCAATAGCAACTTAAATATTTATTAAGTTATTATTTTCAATAAGTTTTGAAATAATTGTAAAAATATAAATTAATATCCACTGACATCCATACAGCGCCATCTAGCCCCAAGTCAAGCGTGAAGCCTGTATTATGGGTACTAAACAACGTATAAACATACTAATAAATATTTTTTTCTACATAGAAAACACCCAGACCATTACAAACGAGATGTTCATGCACACAAATGTTTGTACTGCCCGGGGATCGAACCCGGAACCCTTGGTGTTGCAGTCGACGTCTCAAACGCAACACCACATGGGTCGTAAAAAGAAACAAAAATATCCTTGAGCTGAGGTAAATGCAAAAACAGCATAGCCATGACAAACAATCGCTCTAAATCTTAACATAGTAATGAACTCACACGTCTACCTTATGAGCTGTAATTGGCCAAATTATTTCGAGCATAGTCTCACGACTTAAATTTGTCATATGTAATAGCACATTGCTGTGAAACGTTGCGTGAGGACATGCTATGTGTTTGTCAGTTTGGACATTTAGTGTATATTTAGTTTCAAGCTATCAAGCCATGAAGACTTTGGTGACGCTCACTGAAGTTGTTTCGGGTAATTAATTTGTAATTTTAACGTGTTTTTTTTTCAACGTGATATGTGTGTGTGTGTGTGTAATAATAAGTTAAAGTGCGATACAATTAGCTTCATCATCATCAGCTCATTAAACGTCCCACCGAGGGGCACGAGCCTACCATATAGGGTGATTAGGCCTTAGTCGTCACGCGGGCCAGTGCGGATGGACGACTTCACACACAACCTTCGAATCTCTTCGCAGGAGTGCACGAAGTTTCCTCACGATGTTTTCCTTCACCGTAAGAGCGTCGGATAACGTACATATATTTTTCGAAAATTCGAAAATACATTGGTACGTGTCGGGATTTGAACCTCAGCCCTCTCGGTAGGAAGCGACAGTCCACACCACTGAGCCACCGACGCTCCAATTTAGCTTACTGTTGACGTAAAGCTTGTTAAAGCAATTTTGAAGACGATTATTATTTGCCCACGTTATTAGGTCACAGTGTTGGCATTTGATTTCAGTTTCCCTTTTTCAACATCCCATATCGTTATATATATAGGTACTTTATTATACGTACGTAGAACACCGATAACATTGAACAAGGTGCTTCCAGACAGTGCTTTCTCTTATGTTAGATCATTGAACTGTAATCACTGATAACATCGATTGTGGAATTCCGATAGGTTTAATGACGTATTGCATTGAAACAGCATTTTACATGGAAATGCAAGTATTAATGGCCAAACAGCTCGCGAGCAATTTTAATAATGTGCTTTATTTAAATTTCAATGTTTAATGATTCAAAGGCTAAACAAAAGTAAAGGTACCGAATGAAAACGTTATGTAGGAAACAATTTGAAATTATTAAAAGAAAGTTATTTCCGTGTGATAGTCGTAAGAATTCAATCAGCACCACCACTTTTCTTTCCGCGGGTTTCACTAGGCATATACAAAGTTATACAGCATATAACAGAGAACGGCAGCACTCTCACATTAAACTTAAGCTTTTATAGGAACTTCTTACTCCAATCCGACCGCCAAGTGCGGATATTTTGGTAAAACCGACAGTCAGGTGAGAATTATATATTTGCATGCCTTTCAGAGGCAAGACATAGTGATACCTTTGTATAATGGTTCCACCTTGATTGTATAACCTATGTTTAACAAATAAACTGAATCGAATTGAATTGAGAAGGCCCAATTTGCAAATAAAGACAATCACTGGATATAAAAAATATTGCTATCTGCGTGTATAACCTAAGTGGAAACGCCAATTCTGATAACTTCAAACTGCATAAGTAGTACCGTTATTGTGTTGCAATAGTAACATTTTAGTCTCACGCTTTCGGTTTAATTGGAAACACCATTATACAATTTACTCTACTATGCAATTGACATTTTTAAAGCATTAACATTAAACTGTCTTGGTATTAACTGAGTGGCCACCATTTTGTTAGCATTATTATTATTTTTTAAATATTATTTTAAGGACTACCATGTTAGAATTTGCACCACATAAATATTTTTCATTCTTCTTCTTTTAAAGTTGTGCCGGGATACCAATTACGGTTTAAAGTCATAGTTTATTCAAATAAGGCTTACAAAAAACACATATGAACGTCAAAAAATATACAAAAACAATAAAATCATTGGAAATACCAAAGCACAACAATGAATTTTGATACTTGAATTAAACCGTCCTCTCATCTTCTTCACTTTGCATCTTTATTATTAACAACTTTTTGTATTGTATTGTTTCAAATAATAAATATTTTCCTTTCTTTCTTTCAGTGGTTTGGCCTGTTGATTGGATTGTAAAGTGTCGTAACGATGTCGTAATTTAGTGGAATTGTGGCCCTGATCGAACACAATTTCACCTGCCATAATATGTTCATCTCTCATTCCTACCACGATTATGGATTTATCATAAAAAAGCCTTAACACCCCTCAGCCTAAAAATTCCCATGTCGTTGACCTTTAGGTAATCGTCGAACACAAGCATTTAATCCTTAATTTATGTATTTAAGGTTTCTTTTCGCGAGGTTTCATAACTCAGTCTTACGAGTCTTCCACGAGACCTTATTTAATCTGTTTCTAGGGAGTAATGAAGATATGCAAGCTTTTATACAGAGCGTCAACTTACTAAGGGCTTCAATGTATTTTGAGGCTTATATGTTTCAAGGCAAAGATGTGTTTGCTTATTTCATATCGTTGTTTATGTTTTACACAAGACAGGATCATTTAATGAGCAATAAAGTAAGCTAGGCTTGGGTGTAGTTCTTAGTTTTACTTTGAAATAATGAAATTAAAATGATGATTCGTGCGTATAAGTTTAACATAAGGAGAACCGTCTTTTGCCTACAAAAAGTCGATGGCCGTTGGCGACAAATTCATATTTGGAGACCGCATTTGGCAATCATAGTGTAAAACGTTCAGCAAGTTGAAGAAAAGACTTGCGGTGAGGTGATGGCAAATAAGAATACAATTGTCATTTACTTATTACTTCAAATAATTGTTAATATTATTAGATCGTTGACTCGGTACTGAGTCGTCAAGGTAGGTACCACCGCAGTGCCAGAAATCGTCCAGTAAAATAGAAGTGTTTTGCACGTCTGTGTTTCGGGATAAGGGCACTGTAGCTAGTAAAATTACCGAGTATAAGAGACCTAACATCTGTTGTCTCGGGTGTCGGGCTCAGTGCGGCGTTCTGTCATGGTCAGGCGTATGACTTACCATCATATGAGCGGCTTGACCGTCCTGTACTCTTGATAACATAAACAAACACGTCTAATCGTTCGACGGGGCCGTAAGAGGCGTGTTAGGGATTTAAAGAACAGCAGAGAAAGGACGCTCTTTCGATTAGCATAAAATTGTATAGCTGTCTTTAACCCGCCTGCCAAGCGTGGATATTATGGCAATCCGCCTTACTATGGGTGAAGAGGCCTTGATTCCAGCAGTGAAACGTCGGGTAGTGTAAGTAAGCATTAACCTATTGGACACTGGGAATATAGACACAATAGAAAGTCGTAATGCGTCTGGCACAAAAGGCATCATTGGCGGTCAAGGGTGTAAGACTTATAAATTTAAGCTCTTTAAGTTTGTTCCGAAGTTACTAAAGATGTTTAATATGCAACTGACTTTGTGAAACTAAGAACTAAGTTGCATTCACTTTGACGATGAATTTTGCTCATAAATTTTCTTCAGAACTCGAATAGTCTTTGCAATTAAACAAGTTGGAGTGGTTAAAGATGCAGCATCTTTACTGCAATGTGGCCCATTTGAGCCTTAATTCTACTAAATTACTTGACATTATGATACTTTTCAATCAAACTGTAAATTTGGTATTCCGGTATAATTTTAAAGTTAATGCTTATACATATAGGATACATAATCACGATGAAATATCAACCAAAAAATGTCCGAGCCACATACGTTAACTTATTGTCATATTAATGACATAAAATTATTCATTAAAATTTTGACCTTAACGCGTCATTGAAAGGGCACAAAATCATAAGCAAGAGCATACTACTATGTCACTATGACATGCAGCGAGTGACGTGATTATGAATCAAAATTCTGCCCAACTGACGCGATGTTCAGACTTTAACCGCGGATACTTTTTGAGTAAGTGGGTGCATCTAGTAAGTTTATTTAAGTGTAAATGTGTAAAATGGTAATTTTATAAGTAGTATAATGAGTTTTATTGAATAATGGTGTTAACAATTAAAAAATCCATTTTAAACATTTACTACAACATTTTATTATTGAAATACAGTTACGGTCCTATTAGCGCATTTTGAAACTAGCAAAATCAGGGCACTGTTATTTATGCAGTAAGTAATTAATATGACGGTAATTAATATCCCACTTTGACTAAATCGTCAAATTAAGTATTTCCTATTCAACCTATCGCAGTCCACTGCTGGACATAGGTCTCCCCCATTTCGCGCCAGATATCCCGGTCCTCCGCTTTCCTCATCCAGCCTCCACCAGCGACCTTTCGCAAGTCGTCGGTCCATCGGGCCGGAGGGCGTCCTACGCTACGCTTGCCGAGACGCGGTCTCCACTCCAGAACTCGTCTGCTCCAACGGCCATCGGTTCTGCGACATACGTGACCAGCCCACTGCCACTTCAACTTGCTGATCCGGCGGGCTATGTCGGTAACTTTAGTTCTCTTACGGATTAAATCATTTCTGATCTTATCCCTAAGAGAGACCCCGAGCATAGCTCGCTCCATTGCGCGTTGAGTGACTTTGAACTTGTGAACCAATCCCGCAGTCAGTGTCCATGTCTCAGCTGCGTATGTAAGTACGGGTAGGACGCATTGCTCAAAGACTTTTGTCTTTAAGCATTGCGGAATTGTCGACGTGAAGACCTGACGTAACTTGCCGAATGCCGCCCAGCCCAACTGAATCCTCCTACTAGCTTCCCTCTCGAAATTGTGACGGCCAAGTTGGATGGTTTGGCCCAAGTAAACGTATTCTTGCACAACTTCGAGAAGGATGCCATCGACGCATATCGGTTGTGGCATGACATGGTCATTGAACATGACTTTCGTCTTGTCCAAATTCATGCCAAGCCCAACTCGTCGGGGATTCATTTAGGCTATTCAACATCTCAGCAAGCTCTTCCGATGACTCTGCAACGATGACGATATCGTCAGCAAAGCGCAGATGAGAAATATACTCTCCATTGACGTTGACGCCTCGTTCAGACCAGTCCAGGGTCTTGAAGACATCCTCCAATGCGTTTGTAAACAGTTTCGGGGATATAACATCCCCCTGTCTCACACCACGACGCAATTGGATGGGTCTTGTCCGCTGGTCTTGGATCTGAACGGTCATCGTCGCTGCGTTGGAGAGACACTTCATCACCTCGATATATCGCCAGTCGATACCGCATCGCTGCAGAGCCTCCAGAACAGCCCAGGTTTCGATGGAGTCGAAGGCTTTCTCGTAGTCCACAAATGCCATACACAGCGGCTGGTTATACTCTTCGGTCTTCTGTATAAGCTGCCGAACAGTATGGATGTGGTCCACGGTGCTGTAGCCTTTTCGAAACCCAGCCTGCTCCGGTGGTTGGAATTCGTCGAGTCTTATGGCGAGACGGTTCGCTACAACTCTGGAAAACAACTTATAGACGTGGCTCAGAAGCGCTATCGGTCTATAATTCTTCAAGAGAGTTTTATCACCCTTCTTGAATTAAGTATTACATTTCGGTAATATACAAGTTACTTTTTTGGCATTTCTATTTATTAGTTTGACCTATGAACCGTTAAAAATTTTATTTTTGTTATTTTAAAGTACATATTTCCATTCTCATCCCACTTTTTCTTACATCAGCACCGTGACAGCACCGACATAATATATTTGACATTGATACTTGTCGTAGGATGAAATTCATAGATGAAATTTGATTACAGACATGCCTTTTGACCTTAATACCCGTAATTATCTAGAAGTAGCTAAAGTGGTTAAAATCTAGTTTGACATATTATTATCAAAATTTATATGGCTGCACACTTGCCTTTGTCTGATATATGAATATACATAGGTACCTAAAATATCTTTAATAGAATCAGGAAGTAGTGGTCAATTATGAACAGAAACAAAACTTTTTAAAAATGAAAATCTTTTTGGCATATGTTCAAACATCCATTAACAGACCAAAGCTAAAAGATACAAAGAATAACATTAAAAAAAAATCAGTCATTGACATAGTATCGTCCATCTCTAATTTAAGCAAGTATTAATGGTACTTAAAACAGACGAAAATACTTTTTTGAAAATACTATCACCCAGAACCAAATAAAAACACAATATGTTTACGCACACAAATGTTTGCAATGCACGAGGATTGAACCTGAAACTCCTGGTTTGGGTGTTTGGTAAATTTTAACCATAACATTACATGTGTTTGTGTGTGATATATCAAACATGTGTACCCATTACACACATATATGTAATCGAAACTCGTTAGTAGTTTTCACTCCGACTTGTGTTAGTCGACACAGAAAACTTTGTCATTTAAAGCGTAACACGAATAAGTTTGAGTATCGCAAAAAGTTTGTGAGACTTTCTGAATATTAATGGTATTATCTTGTTTATTATTTATAATAGGATTATGCGAACTGCCCGTTCAGCAAAACATCACTTCTTCACAGAAGGCGGTGACAGCTTTCCAGGCATTTTTGCTTGCGACCATCTTGGAAATGACACACTCAAGTGTGAGATCATCTCCAATTACAGCCCTGAGTGCACTACGCTGTGCCACCCAAGCAGGACACAGCTTTAATGTG
Source organism: Leucinodes orbonalis (assembly GCA_019425675.1). Classification (NCBI taxonomy): domain Eukaryota; kingdom Metazoa; phylum Arthropoda; class Insecta; order Lepidoptera; family Crambidae; genus Leucinodes; species Leucinodes orbonalis. Next base: position 101,519 of record PQWD01002253.1, on the reverse strand, counting down.
TGTTCAGCAGTGTCCTCTACATCTCCACATTCATGGCATGCTGGGATGTCTTCACGTCTAGCAATTTTATTTAAATACTTGCCAAAACATCCATGTCCCGAAAGTATTTGGACAAGACGATATGACAAGCTACCAAACTTCCTGTTTAGCCATTGGTTGAGAACAGGGCGGATCGCTTCTATTGTCTGATGGCCGGCAGTCGGATTTTGTAGTCGGAGGTTTCACTTACTCAGTGCTACAATTTGAGCATCTTTACGCCATCTAGCTTCAGCACACTAAGTGGTGTTCAACCGAGTTTCTCCTGCGGTTGTAGACCACGGAAAGAACCTCAGCCTCCAGGTCCAATGGGAGTGAGCCAGCTATAGTGCATGCTGCTTCGTAGGATATTGTACGGTAGCCACGTATTGCCCTTATTGAAATTATCCTTTGCGGTATCCGCAACTTGGCTACATCCTTTCTGGAGAGTGCGCTCGCCCACACAGGAGCACCGTACAAGGCCATACTCTTGACTACATGTAGAGAGCCCTGCAGGATGAGATTGGGCCTCCTAGGTTATTACCTAACACATTAAAAAAAGTAATTCATTCGCCGAAAAGATTATATGCTTTGACCCCCCTTGATTTAATGTGCTTATCGAAATTCAACATTTAAAATTAAGTAAAAACACAACATTAATTAATTCCGGTCCAATCCTGAATCCCATTAAAACTGACGTCAGTTTCAGTACAAACATCCAATTACCGACCTCAAGTGAAGCGTTCAGATATCGGCTTTCATTATGAGTGACCTCACTTGAAAATATCAGCGATAATATTTACGTTGTTATATTACATATTCACATTACTAAAAACATTTTTTATAGTTATTTCCATACATATTTAGGACAGTAAACTTGGCAATATATCAGTGTCTTTTACTCTGTGGTCCTCTGGGATTTAAACCCATGAACCCGGAGTAGCGTTGAGGTTTTAGATCTACCAGAAGTGAGTCACAAAGTATAATTTACTATCAGCATATAAACGAAATAGCCTCAAAAACTGAGCGACGCCCAAACTTAGTTACTCTGACAGTAAGTTTGACATGACGCCCATACAGCCTGTTTTATACGAAGCCAGTTCGCGCTGCGACTCCGCGCGTAAAGGTCGCGCCATTTTCAGCGGCCATCTTGTCTATTTTCCCGCCTTTACCGCTTTATTAATCTGTCATGTTTTTCCTTTTTTTTGTAAATGCAACGTATTTAGCGCGCATTCTGTGGAGTGACATTTGTTTTTTAAATCGCAACCTTGGCATTACGATCGGATGCAGTGAGTGTTTTCAAAGTTGCCACCGCTCTGTTGAGAAGTGGAACGTGACACATCAGAGGATATTTCGCTATGGCCATTCATAAAATTGATGGCCCTTCGCGAAACTTAAGCTTGATAGAAAGATTGTTTATGTGGGTTGCTACAGATATTTGCATAGTTGAGGGAGAATTATTTATGTAGGCATAACCAAGTAGGTCATTATTTACTGTAAGGATAACTTTGTGAACAAAAACTTGCATTTACTAGGACATTGGTTTCGCTAATTTGAAATTTGTACCAAGATTTATTGGGTACTGTAGCTATATTACATACTTTAGTTACTTTTTAATAATTTAATAATATTTTTATAGCTATCCTTGATGCCGATGCATATTTCTGAAAATTTGCTGAAAAATTACTGTTTATCATTGTTTTGTCACCCGTGAGAAGTGTAGGGATTGTGACAATTTTAATCTGCCGTCACCATACAACAAAATGGCAGTGGACGATACTGATAAATGATTATCTTGTGAGTTAAAGTTACAAAATCTGTCATTGTTCAATTAGCCCACCGTCATCCACTGCTGAATATAGGCCTCCCCTAATGAACACCAACCATACCATATTTCATTTGATTTGTGGAATGTTATTATTTAATTTCTTTTTATATTAATTTTATTATTTGACATAATTTATTTTATTGAATTTTGTATTTTGCTTTATGTTTTATTGATTCTTTGACATACTTTCATAAATTTTATAGCATTTTGACGTTTTGCATTTAATGTATTTTATTATTTTAAACTATCATGCTGACATTTTGGTGTATACTGTAAGTCACTATGCATTTGTTAATAAATAAATAAATAAATACCGGTCCTGAGCAGCCTGCATCCAACTTTTACCAGGCACCTGTTTCAAATCGTCAGTCTACTGGGCCGCCGGACGTCCCAAAATTTGATATCAGTACATAATATTTTAGGTACCTAGTATCAAAATATATTTGAAGTAATCAATCCACAAATACTGAAGAATTGCGCTATGTTGAATGTAGGGCACATTTGTGAGAATATTCTCGAATCTTGAGAAGTCACGGGAAATTTTCATTTAAAATGTAAGCTAGCAATTTCGGTAGGTACTCGGTTATTGCAAGTAGGGTTACAAATTTGTTTTCGTATTTTCTGTTTCAATTTAGTTTATGTAGGTATATAGATACAGCTTTTTCAAAACAAAAATGTACATTACTAAGCCGAAGTTTAATTTTGCTTCAAAGTGATAAAAACGGTTCTCTTATTTATAAAATAAATTAACTAAGTATCGTCTTGTTTTGAGGTGGATTATGCTTCCTATCTTCAATTCTGAAAGACCTTTCAATCAGTTTGTTGTTTTTTCATTTGTGGCAGTGGACACTATATTACCAAAGTACAAAAGTACTCAAAAAAGTTCAACTAGAATGAGTGAAATGATTTCAGAAGCGTTAAAATGCTATTGACCAATCGGCGTACTGTCAACACAGCGCGTCTTCTTCCTATGCTGTTATTGGTCGATTGCCGTTCCGTGCACTACCCTTTGCACCATAACTCTGGTTTAGTTTCAATTGTTTCTTTGTCAATAATTGAAATAATATCTCCTTGTTTACATAGCCGAAGATTTACGATATGCCATAAAGGGTGTTAACTTTATGGATGTAGATGGAATTCTATGCAATTCTAGTTATACGTACAAACACTTATTTATCATGTTTTGTATGTTTGTGGTTATGCCAGTTCCAACTATTTAATTACAAATGAACTTTCTCCATTACCCAATCAGAAATTGTATCATGTATGAGCTTAGGGCATTAGTGTCAGCTTATTTTCAAGTATTATATCCCCACAATTTCAAGGCAAGTGGAAGTTGTAATCTAGCACGGATTCGCGATAACAGGAGAGCTGATTAGGATACTAATTCCGTCCAATATTACATTAAATTGTGTTATTTATTAAAATAATAAATAAAACTTAATAACTTTAAACTACGAAAACTAAATAACGGATAAACATGCTCATATAATATATTTGTTGTTGAAACAATTTTAACTAGGTAAACGCAGAATAGGAGAGACCTATGTCCAGCAGTGGACTGCGATAGGATGAAGAGAATTATACACCTAGACCAATACAAACAAAATGTTAATACACGTAACGGTCACTCTGTAAATTAATACGACGCACGTATCGTGACTTCACCAAAAACAGATACTCATAAATGATTAAGCACCGTAATTACATAGATGTATCCTTGATCTTTAAAGGACGAACAAAAATAGTTTTCTATTAGGTATGTGTTTATCGGGGTGTAGTAGAAATAAGTAGGTTTATTTTAGACTAAGCTAGGTCATTTTAAAAGTTGAGCCCATGCTGACATATATTCGAGTGTGTGTGTGTATGTGTGCGTATGTATGTGTGTGTGTGTTAATAATTATTCTATAAATCCAGCGACTAAGGTTGTTTTCGCTGGTAAAGCTATTAAACTACGCTGATTAAAAGTTTCAAGAAATTGTTTCTAAATATAGAAAATCCGCCTGCAATTTTAACCAGTAATGTCGTATTATTACGAGAATATTGTTAAAGAGCACGTATTGCTTGGTTTGAACGTGGATATAAGTTTAATTTTGCTTCAAAGTGATAAAAACGGTTCTCTTATTTATAAAATATATTAACTAAGTATCGTCTTTTTGAGGTGGATTAGCTTCCTATCTTCAATTCTGAAAGACTTTCATCAGTTTGTTGTTTTTTCATTTGTGGCAGTGGACACTATATTACAAAGTACAAAATACTCAAAAAAGTTCAACTAGAATGAGTGAAATGATTTCAGAAGCGTTAAATGCTATTGACCAATCGGCGTACTGTCAACACGGCGTCTTCTTCCTATGCTGTTATTGGTCGATTGCCGTTCCGTGCACTACCTTTGCACCATTACTCTGGTTTAGTTTCAATTGTTTCTTTGTCAATAATTGAAAAATATCTCCTTGTTTACATAGCCGAAGATTTACGATATGCATAAAGGGTGTAACTTTATGGATGTAGATGGAATTCTATGCAATCTAGTATACGTACAAACATATTTATCATGTTTGTATGTTTGTGGTTATGCAGTTCCAACTATTTAATTACAAATGACTTTCTCCATTACCAATCAGAAATTGTATCATGTATGAGCTTAGGGCATTAGTGTCAGCTTATTTTCAAGTATTATATCCCCACAATTTCAAGGCAAGTGGAAGTTGTAATCTAGCACGGATTCGCGATAACAGGAGAGCTGATTAGGATACTAATTCCGTCCAATATTACATTAAATTGTGTTATTTATTAAAATAAAATAAAACTTAATACTTTAAACTACGAAAACTAAATAACGGATAAACATGCTCATATAATATATTTGTTGTTGAAACAATTTTAACTAGGTAAACGCAGAATAGGAGAGACCTATGTCCAGCAGTGGACTGCGATAGGATGAAGAGAATTATACACCTAGACCAATACAAACAAAATGTTAATACACGTAACGGTCACTCTGTAAATTAATACGACGCACGTATCGTGACTTCACCAAAAACAGATACTCATAAATGATTAAGCACCGTAATTACATAGATGTATCCTTGATCTTTAAAGGACGAACAAAAATAGTTTTCTATTAGGTATGTGTTTATCGGGGTGTAGTAGAAATAAGTAGGTTTATTTTAGACTAAGCTAGGTCATTTTAAAAGTTGAGCCCATGCTGACATATATTCGAGTGTGTGTGTGTATGTGTGCGTATGTATGTGTGTGTGTGTTAATAATTATTCTATAAATCCAGCGACTAAGGTTGTCTTGTCGCTGGTAAAGCCTATTAAACTACGCTGATTAAAAGTTTCAAGAAATTGTTTCTAAATATAGAAAATCCGATGCAATTTTAACCAGTAATGTCGTATTATTACGAGAATATTGGTTAAAGAGCCACGTATTGCTTGGTTTGAACGTGGATATAAAACATAGGCACATAGGGAATATAAAGTTAGTCTCCAAAGAAATTGACAATATTACGCTTTGCGTGACGAACAGTGTACGGGCATTCGACAAAATATACCTATCATTTATTTTGGATTCCGTGCGGAGATCATCAATCGGTATTTTCTCTATACATAAATTATAATTATAGTTGACGATTCTTTCTGAGTTCATAAAAAAATAATGCGGACTATTTATCAAAATATGGCATAATTTTTTTTTTTCAAAAACTTACCCCTAAACCCTTCAAATAGGGGAGGAAGTATCATATCCGATTTTTCGCAGTTTTTAAGGTACATTTTATTGAAACTTGGTATGTTGATAGAAGGTAACCTAGAATAGGTTTAAGGCTACTTTTTTCCCGTTTTAACCCCCCCGCCCACTTCCTTAAAATGGGGTTGGAAGTTTAGGATATAACATTCCGCAATTTTGAAGTACGACGCTGAAATTTGGTATGCGGAATATTTGTTAGAGAGCGTCGGTGGCTCAATGGTGTGGACTGTCGCCTTCCTACCGGGAGGGCCGAGGTTCAAATCCAGACACGTACCAATGTGTTTTCGAATTTTCGAAAATATATGTACGTTGTTCGTACATGTTCGTCCTAAAAATGGATTTGCTCCTTGCATAATGAAGCAACAATTCTTTATATGAGTAAGCTATATGCTTCGTATCGTTTAATAATTTGAGCTGCGATAACCCTATAAGAAAATATTAACCTACTTTAGTATTCAAGTTTTAGAGGAGGTCTGATAAAAATGTACATACCTAATTTATCACTGAATAAATAAACCTTAAAGACAACAAAAAGCTTTCTCAATCGGTAGCTCATTGGAATACGATTTTGTATGATAAAAAGTATTTCTTCTTCATTATCATTGTAATAGCATTTTAAAATTAACTAAACTGTGTAAGGTGCATATACGAGTAGGTATATTACATTTTTGCTTATGCTATTAAAATGCAATTACAAGTAGGTAACAATGCCTTCTTTGTTATTGTATGTTAAAACCATGAACAGCTTGACTTTTTACCAGTGTTTAGTATTAGAGAACTAGAAATATAAAGAGGCGTCAGATCACTAATAGTTACAACCTAGCTCAGTGACTACATGCGTTAATAATAAAAGCTCTAACCAAAATAAGAAAAAAAATAACAAATACCATAATATAGTACTTTTTACATATGTACCTTGACAGTCGTCTAGGGTAGGTACCACCGCAATGCCAGGTATCGTCTCGTGAAATAGGAGTGTTAAGCACTTTTGTGTTTCGGGATGAGGGCACTGTAGTTAGTGAAATAACCGGGTATATGAAATTTACGAATATTATGGAAAATAACATTTATATTTCATTATCCTAAATGTAATAGACAGTAATCGCCAACACAAGCATATGCGGTAACCCAATTTAATGAGCAAGCTATAGACACGACGAATCCCTAGTTAAGTATTCTCTTCTAGTTT
>PQWD01002253.1:5890-94730 GCA_019425675.1 Leucinodes orbonalis | reverse complement strand
GCCCTTTAGCTCCGTCCTCGCGGTCCCAGTGCGGATTGGCCGACTTCACGCACAATCTCTTCGCAGACGTGCGCAGGTTTCCTCACGATGTTTTCCTCGAGACATTGGTACGAGGCGGGATTCGAACCTACACCTTCCAGACCAAAAGGCTACAGACCGCGCCATTGACACCGACGCTACCAAGGAATTTGTTGCCTGTCAATTTAAGTGCATTAATTTGGTACGATTATAATCCAATAAGATGGACCGAGGACTTGGTTATGGAAGTGGGTAGCCATGAACGTCGACTGCTAAGGATCTATCCGTGTGGACGTTATTAGTGGAGGCTTTAGTTCATCAGTGAACGTATTAAGCTGTAATGATGATGATGAAACCGATGCATTTACTTGCATAAGTTAACACTTTTGGTATCCCTAACACTACGTATATTTCCTTTAACCGCGTTTCTCTAGTCACTTTTTGACATATGCCATAGCTATGTCAGTACAGGGTATTGGTTACCTAAGGCCTCTACCAGTATTAAATTGGAGCTGAATGGTTTTGACCTTCTATAGCTGCCTAATGGCCCAGCCGATCTTCCAATCCGTTGTTTATTTTCTAGCATTAGTGTTTGTTCCAGGTTTATAATAAATGAGCTACAAATTAGGTACCTATTCCAACATATAATTGGTAGTTAAGCCCTAAGTTATGTTACAACAATATTCTTACGTCAGCCTCTAAGCCGCATAAACTTTTAAAGCTGAGATTCTTGAGATATGAATGAGTTCGCCATATGCTCGCTAAAGTTCATCGAGTAATAGCGAGTAGTTCATTAAAAAAAATGATTTATTGCACCAATTTGAGCTATGAAATAAATAACTATGAGTATTTTTTTAGTGAAATTTGGCTTTTGTCCCAATATAAAATGTGAATGTGAGGTTTCAGGTAACAAACTTAGTTAATATGTATTTATGTAATAGTGCTTTGTGTAATTTGCGTCACTTTTGGTCTGCCTGTCAGTAGTTTTTTCCTGTTTAGGACTGCTGTATATATATTAGTTGTATATATATGTATCCTTTGTACTTTTGTTTTCTTCACTATATATTGCTGCACTATTTGTATGTGTGCATTAAACAATTAAATCAATGATATATATTAATATAAAAAATATTACGTATTAAATTATTATTGCGGTCCCCGTGCTTTGGTATTTATCACTTTGGAAGTCTTCCACGGTGTGGACTTTTCTTCTGCCATACAATTTTTGAGTTAGATATTTAATTATTTATATATTGTTCGATCTTTGGGTTATTTTATTTGAAATACGTAGTTTGAATTTCTGTATCCGATTTGACGCTTTAAAATATATTTCTGTTATTATTCTCATTGCCTAGAATATTTGCGGACCCAATTTGGTGTAAGTTATGGTTGAAACGTCAGCTACTACACAAGGAGTTCAGGGTACGATTCCCGGTTAGTACAAACATTTGTGCATGTACATTCTGTTTCTAATATTCTGGGTATCTGGTGTATAATATGGTATGCATTTTACAAAAAAAATATATATAATATGACGTTTTTAAAAAAGTTATTATCCTCTTCTATTTATCAACTAGCTTTATATATCTGTACTATATACTTATGCATATTATTATAACGTATTTATAACTATGTTATATCTTTGTTTAGGTATCCATATTTTTATCATGGCTTATATGATTAAAAATCTTTTTCTAAAAAGAATACTTATGTCCAGTCCCTCTGTTTGATAGATAGATATGAATAGTATTATGAATTCTTTATTGCACACCAAATAAAGAAAAGATACATATTTACACAAATAAAGTGAAAATAATTGCATTCAGGCGGCCTTTATCGCTTTGGAGCGATCTCTTCTCAGACAACTCACAACATAGAAAATTAACAACATGAAGTGGCAGACAGTGGCAAAGTCAGAAAGTTTTAGCACGATTGCGAGAAAGTTTCGGTATTGATTTGAGTCTGGGTGTGTTGTTTATTCTGCTGTCGTTTTTTAACTGAATCTTTAAGTTCGCTTTGGATAGTTGAATAAAGCTAGTTCCGGTACGAGTTTTTTGTAAATAAATTAAATAATAAAATACAAAAGTTTCTTGTTATTTTCCTCATCGTCACAAATGACAATATATAAAATACGTCTAGAGCATTTTAGTGTAACATTTGTCATTCGTGGGATTTGACTGGTACCCATATAAGTTCGAAGACCTGTTATGACGGGTCACCGGCCCCCCGATGATTACTGGCAAAAGTCTTAAAAGTATAATTGAGTTCCAGATTGGAGGTAGAGTAAATTTAGGCATACAAGGCTTTGCAATTTGCTGGTGCAGTGGTACCCATATGAATAGATGTCATGTTTTGGGTAGTGTGTGTGTGCGTGCGTGCGTGCGTGGTGCGTTGCTTTGCGTGCGTGGTACGTGTGTGTGTGTGTGTACGTGTGTGTGGTCGTGTGCGCGTTTGTTGCCGGTGCGTGTGTGTGCGTATGTGTGTGTGTGTGTGTGTGTGTGTGTGTGTGTGTGTGTGTGTGTGTGTGTGTGCGTGTGTGCGTGTGCGGTGCGTGCGGTGGCGTGCGTGCGTGCGTCGTGCGTGCGTGTTGTGGTGGTGTGTGTGCGTTGTGCGCGTGTGTCGCTGTGTGTGTGTGTGCGTATGTGTGTGTGTGTGTGGTGTGGCTGGTGTGTGCGTGTGCGTGGCGTGTGTGTGTGTGTGTGGTGTGTTGTGTGTTGCGTTATATGTGTCACGGGTTTTTATTTGTTACACAAGCAGTAACTGCTCTGGTATCTGCATACGCAAGGTTTTTGAAGTATCTTTTGTTTCCTCATTTTGTAGTTATATGCGACCTTAAACTGGCTAGATTCTAGCCTACTCTCTCTCAATTGCATTGCTGTGTGTATTGCATTGAAAGGTTGCTGGTGATGATCAAGTATATACTCAATGCAATAATGGCGACATTTCAGCCTCGCTACCTAGTACATTTTTGGGCTGAAAAGCCACCCGGTACGAGTCTGTAACACGAATAGCGACCACTGGAATAAAAATAATCTTTAGCCAACATTTTAATCGAAAAAACCTTCGTTTACAAAATATTTATAACAGGTGTGTTTTAAAAATATTTTGATCCCGAGAGGGCTGGATTAGACTTCATCAAGATTAACGAGTAGGTACTCTACGTGACTAATTCTTTTTTCTTGTTTAACTTTCATCAGCTTCATAGTAATCCGAGGGACCATAATTCATGAAACTTTTCTTTACAGACACATTAACGAAAGTTTAAATATGAATATGTATTTTTTAAATAAGACGACGGAGAATTTATAATAAAAACGGAGTTTTGTTAGCAAAGAAGTAATTTTGTTTTAACAAATAAATTAGTTTTTGTAAAGCAAACTAACAGTAAGCTTATAAGCCATACTATTAAGTATTGTTCAGGATTAGCAAGTTGAAGTGGCAGTGGGCAGGGCAATGCGTAGAACCAATATAACCCATGGGCGCAGGTCCGGATCTACCTAAGGGCTACTTGGGCTGTGGCCCAGGGCCCCTAAGTTCTAGGAGCCCTAGACCCCTCTAAAACATAGGCGATTCGGTTTCTCTCTCATTCAATGGCTGCCTGGAAGAGATTGCTACCACAGCAAATAAGGTCGCTCTTTGTACAATTAATTCTTGTGTAGGTTTTAGCAATATTTATGTTTTTTGGGCAATAAATATTTTATAGTAATAATATATCATCATTAAGAAAAACTGTTTTTTGACGTCGCTGTTAGTGGTTGATAGGCTCCTCAGTAATTTCAGCCCAGGGCCCAACAAATTCACGATGCGCCCCTGGATGGGCGGAACGGTTACGGTGCTAGGTGGCGTCCACGATACGGGAAAAGAAGTGTAGGCTGACCCCCAATCAGATGACTAAATGACCTAGTGAAGGTGGCGGTAGCAAATGGATATCAACTCTAGGGATTGGCCAGCGTGGAAATTCCATTAGTAGGACCTATCGTTCAAGCAGTGGAATATTAGTTATGTAACATCATGTGAAGAATTTTACTTACTGCTTATTATGGCAACGAATTTGCTCCCAATATCGATTGTGCTTAAGACTCCATTTTAATTAGTTTGCAACTATCTTTAATGACTCCGCCGCCTCATTAAGTCCCCCAAATGTAACCATAGAGGATGAATATTCAACTTTAACTTCATTAAAATTTGACTTTGGTGATACTTTAGCACGAGTATTTATACATTAAAGTTAAAATTGGATTCTAACTTGTGCTCATGTAAAATACTTTAGGTGTGTTTTGGCTTTGTTTGGATATGCTTCGTGGAATGTTTCAAATAAATTTATCGCTATATTACAAACTAGTTGTCCGTCCCGCTTTCGCACTTGTTTTTATTTTTGAGTCCGGTTCCAATATTTTAATATTCTAATATAGCCTATGAAGTCCGGGGATTTTGAACCTTTCCAGTATGCAAGACTTTTTCAAATAGGTCCAATTTGATGTTGTTCCCAAGCCTATTCAATATCTACTAACAAACAAAAATTTCCTATTAACAATGTAGTACAGTAGGTAGGAAAAAGGGATAGATAGCATTTATAAATAATTAAATAAATATCTACTGACATTCACATAATATTAAGCGTGAAGATTGTATTACGGGTACTAAACAACATGTATATACACCCTATACGGGTAGGCTCGTGCCCCTCTATGGGGACGTATAATGCGTTGATGATGATGACATTTCTAGGACCTGTGTGTCTTGCAATTCTTGCAAATGTTCGTGGGTTACTTGTTTGTCACCTATTCTATCAATAGAAGATAATCTTGCTTGTGATTTCAAAACAGTGCAAAGCATTTGTCAGTAACTTTTAGATTAATGTCAATCGCATACTTATTGCAATATTTGTATGGGTTTTATCATGAATTGTCTAATCCTAGGATAAAGGCACTTCCAATTTCATTTATTTGTATATCAAAATCATCATAACAGCTCAATATGTTCACTGCTGAACGAAAGCCTCCCCTAATGATTTCGACGCGGACTCATCCCTAGCAGTATCATCATCAGCTGATTAAACATCCCCACCGAGGGGCACGAGCCTACCCGTACGCGGATAGACCTAAGTCGTCCACGCGGGACCAATGCGGATTGGCCGACATTACGCACAATCTTTGAATCTCTTCGCAGGCGTGCGCAGGTTTCCTCACGATGTTTTTCTTCTTTGTAAGAGCGTCGTGTTATTTCGAAAATTTGAAAACACATTGGTACGTGGTGGGATTTGAACCTTTGCCCTCCCCATCGGGAAGGCAACAGTCCACACCATTGAGCCATCGACGCTCTCCCTATCAGTATTTAAAAAGTTAACAGAGTACAGGGGCAAGTTTCACATTACCAATAACAATACCTGAATTACCTTAGCGTCAGAACCTAATTCAATTCCGAAATAAACGGGAGGAGCTGTATTCCCGCTTCACTGTTCCCCAGTGTGCCTTCTGAATAACTAATTCAGCAGGTGAGTGACGTGACACGTCATGAATACCCACGAGACGGATAAACATATTGCGACGACCTATCTGGTGTAATAGTTGAGACGTTGACTACTACACCAAGGGTTCCAGGTTCGATCCCCGGGAGTACAAACATTTGTGTACATGGACATTTCTGTTTGTAATGGTCAAGGGTGTTTCTATGCATAATGTGTTTATATTTGCAAAAAAAACTATATAAGTATGTTTATTCGTTGTTTAAAACCCATATAATGTTTAGTATGGGGCTAGATTGCGCTTAAAAAATAGATAGGTATCTACGATGAAGTGTAATGGTTGAGGAATCACCTAAGGCACAGGTTCGATTACCGTGTAGTTCTCTAGCGGTGTCCAAGTGACGGGAAAAGAAGTGATAGGCCGACCTCTCACCATATGGAGCGATAACCTGGTTAAGGTGGCGGGTAGCAGATGGATGTCAACTGCTAGGGATCATAGGTCCGCGTGGGAATCATTAGGGGAGGTCTTCGTTTAACAGAGGACATATTTGGCTGTAATGTAATGATGATGATGCTTACTTTTTGCGTGAATAATCGCTGCATGAATTATCAATCTAACTGAACAAGCGTCTGTTTATATTTGTCAGGTAACATTACTATATGTGTAGGAAACATGCTAGTTTGCCTTCAATTATAAAAAGTACTTTTTCGTAAGTTCGTATAGTCGCAAAGTAAAACAAGCAAGTATGTATATCAGTTGTTTAGTACCCGTAATACAAACTTCACGCTTAACTTGAGGCTAGATGGCATTGTGTGAATGCCAGTGGATATAAAAAAACATGCTAGTCTGCCTTCTTTTAATGTAAAAAATACTTTTGCGTAAGTTGTATAGTTGACCTACCTACCATCCTAAGATAGTAGGTGGATTTTGGAACCAACGGCTTTAATGTGCTTTCCCAAGCACTTCACAGAAACAATATTCAAAAACAAAACGTATCTTCCAAATCAAATATTCATATAACCATTGCAATTTCTTTCCTTTACACGCAATAGGCGAATATCTTTTATGATTTGGGTAAGTGGTCGTAACAGTTTTACATTTCGGGGAAAGTCTCAGGGCGCGGTCTCTTACGCAATACTCAGACAATATTGTAGACTAGCTGTTTCCCGCAGTATTACCCGCGTTATAAGATATTTTCCCGCATTTAACATACCCTAATCACTACACGAAAATAATCACTTATTTTCCAAAATAAAAATTATTGTCTAACATAAAAATAGCTATGCTTTTACTTATTACATCAGCTACCGGCCAAAAAAGTCCCGTCCAAATCCATCCAGCCGTTTCAAAGATTACCCGGAACAAACAGACAGACATCAAAAATTTAAAATTGTTCTTTTGGCATATGTGCCGTATGTCGTCATATGTTTGAAGAAAAAAAACTTTATTTTAATTTTACAAATAGACACTTCAATTTTAATTTTGGTTGATATTTCTTTGTGGTTGTGCATTTAGTTAGTTTATTTGTACATGTAAGGCGTGAAATCAGCCAATCCGCACTGGGCCCGCGTGGACGACTAAGGGCTATACACCCTTTAGGGGTAAGCAACAGACATCAGAATATACATTAGACTGGACAAGCCGCCAAGTTTATAGGCAGTGCCAGTGTCGCAATTTCTTTTCGGTTCTTACGTGTGAAAAGTTATTATATTTCTTGGTAAATTTACTGACTCATTGCGATGATGGTATGTTACAATTGCACAGGATGACATTTTGGAAAAAAAACGGTAATTTCTTCTAATATTCGTGCGTCTTGACTCGTCTCACAGAGCGTAAACTGGTAGCCAATGTATGCTCGTTGAGCTTACAGTTGTCGCACTTTAAACGCGGCTTGCCCCATCTCCTGTATTGGGAAATCTGTGGGGGTAAGCTCATGCCCCTTGGTGGGGACATAAAATAAGCTGATGATGATATACAAGAATTAAAGAAAAGGTAAAAGCCATACAGAGGTTTTATGTTTTATTTTTCCGCAAAAGAATGGAACTCTTTGCCTCCTTATGTGTTACCCGATCATTACAACCTGGCCGTCTTCAAGGCAAGAGTGCATAGGATGTTTCTAGGCAGGCATGATCCATCCTTGGCCGCATCATCACTTACCATCAGGTGAGATGGCGGTCAAATGTCTGCCTATAAAAAATAATATATATTTATTTCCTTAGACTGTCTCATATGGGTCATATTTTGATGGGCACATAGATGGGTCATATTTTGTTGTTTAGGATTGTTGACTTTTGTATTCGAGCCTGCAAAAAAATATATATTTATTTTACAATATGTATGTTACACTTTCACATAGTCTTAAAGTGTCTCAAACAGGTCTGGTAGGGTGTAGCAAATAACTTAAAGTTAAGGAGTTAATAATATTTAACTGTAGATAATGTATGTGTTTCAAGAGCTTTTCGGTAATTTGTCTTTAACATAAGTACATTTATTATTATGTATCATTCATAAATTCCTTTATATTATCTTATTAACTCTATCACAGACATCCGAATATACAATTAGACTGGACAAGCCGCCAAGTTTATAGGCAGTCCCAGTGTCGCAATTTCTTTTCGGTTCTTACCTGTGAAAAGTTATTATATTTCTTGGTAAATTTACTGATTCATTGCGATGATGGCATGTTACAATTGCACAGGATGGCATTTTGGGAAAAAACGCTAATTTCTTCTAATATTCGTGCGTCTTTACTCGTCTCACAGAGCGTAAACTGGCAGCCAGTGTATGCTCGTTGAGCTTACATTTGTCGCACTTAAAAACGCGGCTTGTCCCATCTCCTGTATTGGGAAATCTGTGAACTCTATCTATTCAACCTATCGCAGTCCACTGCTGGACATAGATCTCCTCCATTTTGCGCCAGATATCCCGGTCCGCCGCTTTTCTCATCCAGCCTCCACCAGCGACCTTTCGCAAGTCGTGGGTCCATCGGGCCGGTGGGCTTCCTACGCTACGCTTGCCGAGACGCGGTCTCCACTCCAGAAAAAAATGGATTATTTCTAATTTTGTATTTAATAACCCTATTTAATTCAAAATTGTTTTACGCTAAAAATCTTAGCTGATTTAAGTTTCTTTTCTTATACAATAAAAGCGCCTAATGAGATTTTGTTTTTGGATGTTACGACTAAGTCCCAATTAAGTTGGCGTTCCGTTTAAGACATAACTTTCACAAAACAAATGGAATCCGTAAAAGTTACCGCAAACCTTTTATTAGGGAAGTTTTGTAGACAACCTTGTAAGGAAGGCAATGTGCGAAACAACTTTCCGAGCGTCAAATTACGTTTTGTACATGCGCTTATATCATATACCTAGTCATCTAGTTGTTTACAATGCTATGTTTTGTGTAAATATAAATATGTGAGCGTTAATTTGAGAACTTTTACCCCAAACGGGCTGCGAGAGTAAGGGCTATATATATATATATATATATATATATAATTATATATATTATATAATAATATAATATATATATATATATATCTTATATACGTAAATAGGTCGCCTATAACTATATTCCTACAGTAGAAAATATGTTTTTATTCATATTTCTTTTACCACGGCACATGTTACACGAGATGGAAAACACAAATCTTTTAACCACATCATTTTAATTTGTTAATACATATTGTTAACAACAAGGAAATATGAAACATAACAGAGAATAACATTTTTTGTAGAAATTAAGGTATATTTGACGTCTCATACATTACATCATATTTGTAATGTTTGAGACGCCGGCTGCTACACCAAGGGTTCCGGATTGATCCCCGAGCAGTACAAATATGTATGTGCATAAACATGTCTGTGTGTATATAATTGGTCTGGGTGTTTCTATGTGTAATATGTATGTATGTAAAAATAATATAAGTATGTTTATCCGTTGTTAGTACCCATAATACCAGTTTCACGCTTAACCTGGGGCTAGATGGCGCTGAGTAATGTCAGTCGATATTTATATTTACTCATTACGTTTGTTACGTTGAACCTGCACACTTCAGATCGGAAGGCAAGAGGCCACACCAATGAGCCACCGACAGTATACGTATAATAATCACTATTAAATTCTCATATTATTAATTAATAACGCAATTATTAGAAATAAGATAAAAGAAGAAAAATATTAGAAATAAAACAAATTTATAGTAAAAAGCATTTTGTATGCGTTTATTTTTTGGCAAATATGGTTCCTAGGAAAACGCAATGCGTTCGCAATCTGCTAAATGTCAGTGTCACATAAAATGATGGTCATCCTTGACACAGTTGGCAAAGTTTCAAATGTTTTACTATAGAATCCTCATAAAATAGGATTAATCTTGTAACGTATCAGACTAGTCCAAAATCCTGGTTAAGATACTTACTCATGAGATTCGTCATTATCATTTAAAATTATAAAAGTTGCCCTATACACTTGACGCCACTAGACCATAGACAATAACTAAGAACGAAAAAGATTCATCTTCAAAAAAAGGGTGTGACATACGGACGGACAGACAGACAGACTTGACGATCTATAAGGGTTCCGTTTTTTGCCATTTGGATACAGAATCCTAAAAATAATGCTACATATTGCAGCGCATTTTAATGCTCGAGAAATACATAAATTAGAGTTAGCTAGAGAGCCAGTTATTGTTAATGTTATGTTCTCAGAATAACATAGATATTTTTTTTGTCTGTTATTAAGTTACAACAACCAAATAGTACACATTGTTTCCAATGAACTTCAGGTAGTCACATTTTGAGAACTAATTTATGTGATAATACAGGTGTCAAATTAAGTACATCATATATATATATATATATATATTAGGTAGGTATAACAATAACTTAAAAATACCTGAAAACTCGTTCAAACGGAATCCGCTTATTCATTGCTACTTACGTGTGGGTAGAACTCATGTAGAAACTTTTAATGGTCTACCGCTTTGTCCAACACAGCAACTATGTACAATACGCTAAATAAAACGCAATGGGCTAATAAAGAATTACAGAAGTTTAGATTTAATAGTCCACATAGGTACTTGTTAGTAGTTTTTGCTTTATAGAGCGTTAGTGGCTCATTGGTGTGGACTGTTTACGATCTAGACGCAGGTTCAACCCGCAACGTACTAATGTGTTTTCGAAATCTTGCAGACGATTTAAAGGTTTTACGTGAAGTTGGGCAATCCGCACTGAGCCCGCGTGGACGACTAAGACACCTTTTACGAGTGGGCTCGTGCACCTCGGTGGAAACGTATAATAAGCTGATGTGATGAGAATAACAAACGATCCTTCGCGTCTAAAATTTTTGTAGTTTTCTCTTAAACTCACTTTGTTATTTTTAACATTATCAAACGCATTTGTATTCAATAACAAAAATAATTTTACGTAAATGTGGTGCTGAAAACCTTCTCACGTTTGATTATTTTCAATTACCTATAATATTTTACGCACATAGTAATATAGTTTGCAATTAGTAGTAGAATCAAAGCTTTCATGAACATTAAATAATTATAATCTCGACAGTAGTGGACTTAATCAAGGCAAATTGTTACTTAAATCAAACAAGTCAAAGCTTCAATTTTGTTACCTCATTTAGTAACGTACTTTATGAAATATCGTGTTGGTTTTTGTATATACCTTCATGCAAAACGCTAATAGAAGTAGGTAGGGACAATGCTTGTATTTTATATAATCCATTAAAAGCCAAAAATTCAGACACAGCACAAAACCTATTAAGTAACTATAAGCATGAAATAAATAAGAGCTTCGGTGGCTCAATGGTGTGGACTGCCCACTTCTACCGTAGAGCTGAGGTTCAAAATCCCGACACGTACCAATGTTTTGTTCGTATTTTCGAAAATATCTGTTATTCCGACGCTCCTTACGGTAAGGAAAGACATCGTGAGGAACACTTCATGCACGCCTGCGAAGAGATTCGAAGGTTGTGTGTTGAAGTCGTCCAAGCGCACTGGCCGTGCGGCGACTAAGCCTAATCACCGCTTACAGGTAGGCTCGTGCCCCTCGGTGGGGACGTTTAATGAGCTGATGATGATGATGATGAACCATGAAATTCTGTAAGATTATGATGGGAAATAAACTGTTACTGTTTCGACGCCTTAAACTGTTACCGACGTTCAAAGGGTTAAAAGTTTGTATATTTAATATGTGTTGACTAAGTGATGGCAGAGACCAGAGACAATCGTATCATAGACAGTATCCCATAGATGTGTTCAATATGGCGGAGAAGAAATCGCAACGTGCGTTTTTAAACTGTGTCCTAATGAAGAAACTTAAGAGCGCCGTCAGGAAGTGGCGGAGGATGCGCCTCTTCCGAAAACAGGAAGGTAATCTTAAATAACATTGATTGTTTTAAAACCTAGGTATAGTACAATTCACGAACGATGACCACAAAACTAAAAAGAACTAACTTTTATGGCGCAGCGGCCTAAAGTAGGTCTTGGTTCCAGAAACAAGAGATTGCCACCAATATCTATCCTGCGGTATCTATGACCAATTCTCGACACCCAGCTCAAGCAGGTTAGCCTCCACTCTGTTCTTCCAGCGATAACCGACATCCGAGGTTCCGTCGGCATCGTCGCGATTCCGCGATTCGCACCTATTCGCGTAACCAACCTGTGCTGAATTCGAATTTCACGGTGCTCTCTATAAAGTGTGCGCCAAAATTTAATTAGTATAAAGTGTTAGCTACGATTAAAACGAAGTAACGACTGTATATTTTGTTCGCAGATTTGTCGATGACGCGTCAAATTTCGATGGATCCCAGCCCCTTCCACGTCCTGGGACTCCGGCGCATTATCCTCGCCCACCTGTGGATCTATTGCAGCTGGTAACAACAATTTTCTTAGTATTTTTGTTCGCAGATTTGTCGATGACGCGTCAAATTTCGATGGATCCCGCCCCTTCCACGTCTGGGACTCCGGCGCATTATCCTCGCCCACCACCTGTGGATCTATTGCAGCTGGTAATCACAATTTTTTAGTAATTTTTATTAGATTTTTTTGTATCATCTATAGGCAGACATTTGACCGCCATCTCACCTGATGGTAAGGGATGATGCGGCCTAGGATGGATCATACCTGCCTAGAAACAGCCTATTCACTAGATGGTAGACTCAGTACTGAGTCGTCTCAGGTGCTGTGCGGCATTGTCGGATAAGAATAACTAACTGTCTATCAGTTTTTGATCTCCTTTAATGCCGCTCATTCATGGTTAGGCCTATCACTTACCATCAAGTGAGCGTCCTGACTCCTGACCGTCCTGTACACTTATTATATAATAAAAAAGTTAAATGCCACAAATTACTGTTGATGCTGTAAATTGATAGAAATACATAAATACAGATTACATTTATTAATCCATATTGTAAGTTTGCTTTTACTTACATAAATATTTTCGCCAGTAAACAGACCAGGCGGTTATGTATTCATATAACTCCTACCAGAAAATAGAAGCAATTTCACACTGCAAGCTATTGTTTAAAGTGCTACTAGGAAACTGGAATTATGAGAAAGCAAACGAACAAAACTCATGAAGGCGCAGTGTTTGAGAAAATGCGAGTGTAATGTCGTCTTGAATATTATGTTAAAAACCTTTTTATGTTGGATTTATTTCTTACATCTCGCCAAACTTTATTGCCGTTCTGAATATAGTCGCAAGTGCTTACTGCGTAGGTGTAGTCCACGACGTAATTAATAGAATGTACGAATTTTGTAAACTGCGCATCGTCTTGTGCAAGTTCGGAGCGGCAAAAAATTTTGGGCGATACCTATAGAATGCTATTACAATAATTTATTTTTGTACCGCACAGGGCCTGCGCGGAGGACTAAGGCCTCACCCTATACGGGTAGGCTCGTGTCCCTCGGTGGGGTCGTTTAATGAGCTGATGTTGATGATTCAGCAATCATGCATTTTTTACAGGAACAAGACGAATGTCAAAAACAAAGGGAACAGCAGTTAAGGCAGTATTCTTTCTTCCAACTCAGGATCCATTTAAAAAGAGGTCAAAACCTCGTTGCTATGGATAAGAACGGTGAGTTCCAAACGGTTCACACTTCACACAATCACAATGCTGTGCTGCACTGGCGGGTTGCAAGCTTTACACTAACGAATAATGCAATTTGCCACATCTCAAGATCACTATGGGAATATTTGAAGCTTTTCGTGTCACGAAATATATTTATATTGTATCACCTTTGGCATCAGTGCTATGATGTAAAAAAGTATAGATTCGTGATATGCTCACAAAACAATCGAAAAAAGTGTTCCGAATGCAGTGACAGCACACATTTACATATTTCGAATGAGCGTACATTTACCTAAACAAAAGAGTACAAACTGTACTCTCTTCGGCGGTTCGTTGTTAAGGCACGGATGGCGTATCTACCTTTATATATACAGAATATCATTGCATCTGTGGCATTCGGCAATGTCACCTAAGGAAAGAATCTCTTTTACAATTAATGGGCGGTGGTCTACTTGGTCTCTATAGCTCGATTTTGTAAGGCTGAGTACCATCTGTACTGGCACATGTCTGCGGAAGCTTTAAAGTCCGTCAGCTGTCATCAGATGATATCCGCTACCATCAGCTGACATCAGTGGACATCAGCATTAGCGTCGAAATAGAGGTACCCTTGATGATATAAAACAACAGACATTCATGAAAGCTTGCAATATTAATATTACATTTTCAGCACAGTTGCTTAAGTATAACGCTAAATCATCAGATAAATAATACGTTTAAATTATTAAATAGGCTGTTTGTATTTTGAATACTCAAATAACACTTTACACTGAATACCATAGGAATTAAAGTATTTAAATTTTACTTTGCATGTCCGTTAATTTTTTCTTGCAGTTTTTATTAGAGCTTTTGCTTTTAAGTAATATTTATTTTTTAACCTTTCTCTGTACCTTATAATTATTATCTCGCACTTTATAATAACTATAATGTAAAATTTATCGAAAAATATAAACAAGATCAACTGTGAGTCTTAAATATTTTTATAAAAGCTCGCTGAACTCGCTGCTGAAAGCTCGCTATAAAAACATGCTGAAGCTATAAAAACAAGCCGTAGCTATAATTTGGAGCTATAAACGCCTTCTAAGGCTATAAAGTTAAACAAACCAGAAAATCCAATTCTAATTTTAAATTAACAAGAAGTGCCTGTCAAAAAAATGTATAAACTATAGAAAAGGCAACACAAATCATAATACTTCATTAAAATAACCATTTATTATTGTAGTGTATAATTTCAATTCAAATTTTTATTTTTGCTTCTTACTCTTCTAACTTCGTACGTTTTGCGGGGTCCGAAACCAGGTTTGTTGTCAGGCACGAGCGATCCGTACGTGAAATTCAAGTCGGGGGGCCGGTTGCTGCACAAATCAAGGATAGTTTACCGAGACCTCAATCCGGTGTGGGATGAGTGCTTCACAGTGCCAATTGAAGACCCTTTCCAGCCTGTGCATTTGAAAGTGAGTATGATTTTTATGTTGATACGTTAAATAAACAGATTTACTCACAACTTCATTCTCAAACTATACGAATAGCTTGAACTAAGAGCGTACTAGGTAAAAGCTAGAAGAAATAGGAATTATAACTGTCTTCAAACATCTCCTACGCTGTACAAGTTGCTGTTTTTTTATCATCTCTAGGCAGACATTTGACCGCTATCTCATCTGATGGTACAATACAATAATAATAAGATTGTATACAATGACGGTAAGTGATGATGCGGCCGAGGATGGATCATGCATGCCTAGAAAGTGCCTATTCACTCTTGCCTTGAAGATGGCCAGGAAGTTTTAGGTAAGAAGTTGTTTGATAAGAAAGACATTACAACTTAATGAGTCCACTGCTGACTGAAAGCCCTAGAATAACTTCCAAGCGGATCGATCCCGTCGTCGGAGAGCGTCGGTGGCAAAGTGGTGTGGACTGTCGCCTTCCTACCGGGAGGGCTGAGGTTCAAATCCCGACACGTACCAATGTATTTTCGAATTTTCGAAAAATATATGTACGTTATCCGACGCTCTTACGGTGAAGGAAAACATCGTGAGGAAACCTTCATGCACCCCTGCGAAGAGATTCGAAGGTTGTGTGTGAAGTCGTCCAATCCGCACTGGGCCCGCGTGGACGACTAAGGCCTAATCACCCTATACGGGTAGGCTCGTGCCCCTCGGTGGGGACGTTTAATGAGCTGATGATGATGATGGATCGATCCCTAACGCTCCAACGTCTACCATACTCGGTCCAATTGGTTGGGGTCGGCCGACGCATCTTTTCCAGTTAGGTTTCCACTCGCGTAAGTTCCTGTCCTATCAGCCATCGGTTCTTTGCACTATGTTTCCTGGCCACTGCCACTCCAGCTTAGAAATCCGCCATCTCTTAAAACAGTGTTACTATAGTGATACGTCTGCATTTTTGTACCAGAGATGGCGAAGTAATATTATTGTAATACTTCTTTAACGGATGCCGGTAAGCCCCCTGCTCTTTTCTACAAATATCCTCCTCCTTTCAGATCCGTGTAGGGAAACACCTGTGACCTAACATAGCCATTGCACACTGAGCAACCTTGAACCTATTCAAAAAACTCTAAAGACTATCAAATACCCTTAGTGACCTTAGTAATCGTTAGTAAGTAACGATACGAAATATCAATCACCGGACCGGAAACCCGAAATGAATTGGATTTGTGTCGCTTGGTTGACCTTTTTTCCTAATTTAACGAGGCGTACAAGTTATGAATAAAATTGTTATCGTGTTATCCGTTGTCGAGTTCTAGTACGGACTTCTTGATAAGGCCTCAAATAGATGGTTAATAACTACCTACTGCCACATATTATTTCCTTCAACACGGCATCAGTCATGGTCAGGCGTATTACTTAGCACTAGAGGACTTTCCGCCATCTCTTACTACAGTATTAATATATACGTCAGCATTTTTGTACCAGAAAAGGCAAAATAATATTATAATAATACTTTGTAAGAGATGGCGAGTTAACACAGGCGTTTGTTATTAATAGAATGAATTAAAAACAACGCTAATAAAATTCAGGTGTTCGATTATGACTGGGGACTCCAAGATGACTTCATGGGCTCCTGCCACCTCGACCTGACTGCGCTGGAGCTCGGGAGGACCCAAGACCTGGTGCTTTGCCTGCGGGACCCCAACAAGCCTAACCAGGACATGGGTGAAATCGTGCTGAACGTCACTCTTTGGCCGAAAACCCAGGAAGACAAAGAGCAGGTACGTTGATTGGTTACCTAAAATACTCATATATGTAAGTACTAAGATTACCAGAAAAAAAAACCTGAGGACTTACCGCCATCTCATGAAACAGTATTTCTTTAATATTACACAGATAATATAAATACTATATAACCTTTACTGGGTGCCTTCCGCCATCTCTTAAGACTCATCTCTTACATAAATATAACACCGCTTTTCCTGTACAAGAAAGCGGCCGTAACATTATTGTAATACTGTTTTAAGAGGTGATGGTAACCTCCCTGAAAAAAAAATGGCGAAGTAACGTTACAGTAACATTGTTTTAGGAGATGGCTGTAAGTCCCCTGATTTTACCGATTTGTTCATTTGACCCCGCTCTATCTATGACGGTATATAGAATTGTTGTTGTTCAACATTTCCATCAAAGCATCCCCTCCAGAAAATTAAAGGATGTATAAAAGGGCGCCCACAGAAAATCGTACCTATCGATATTCGATTTAGATAACATATCGATATTATTCTAATCGATTATTCGAATAACTCAACATGATGACAATCGCATATCGAGTCTACTAAGGTCAAGGTGAGGTCAATGACAGCTGCACGTTTGGAAACAATTTTACTGACTTTTCAACAACTTAAACTTTATTCCAACAATAAGGATCAGTATCTAATATTTGCGGACAACTGTTTATTGATTCATTGAACTAATGTGTCATCGCTCGATCTAAAAGGGTCTAAAAGGTTGCATGCTGTTACCGCAAATAGGTCTATGACTAAGCAAGCTATAATAACACCTATCTCATGAACAATAAAGCCATTTTGAAACGTATTCGATTATCATTCTATCATTTCGCAGACCAGACAACTGGCCTTGTAAAATTGACCAAGCATTATCATTATTAAGGTGGGTTCCGTACTAATGGTTTTAATGTGATAAAAACATAATATTTATGTCGTGTGGTTACCGCAGATTAGAATTCATTTGTGTACTTTCCACCATCCTCAATAAAATACCAAACCTGCACCATTATCATTTTCGGCTCATTATAGGTACGTCCCCACCGAAGGGCACGAGCCTACCCTTAGTAGTCCACGCGGGCCCACTACGAATTAGCCGACTCCACGCACAACCTTTGAATTTCTTCGCAGATGTGCGCAGGTTTCCTCACACTGTTTGCCTTCACCGTAAGAACGTCAGAAAGTGCACCTTATTTTTTGACAATATCATTTTTTTTATACACAAAAAATAAATATTAGGTCTGTTGTCTCTGGTGTCGGGGGCAGTGAGGCATTGACGGAGACTAATAACTGTCTATCAGCAGTTGTTGGTCTCCTTCAATGCCGCTACCATGGTCAGGCGTATCACTTGTCATTAGTTGAGTGTCCTGATCGTCCTGTATATAACATAAACAAGGCGTCATAAGAGTGCTGCTAGCTGTTCTCTACTGAAACCGTATGCCGACTCTTGGATCAAGTTTAAACTACAAGTTATTTTTAATTAATGAAAACAAAAGAAAATGTGAAATATTCGTCTGCCATACGTCAGATACTTTAGTAATGCAATGATCTTAGTTTTTTGTCTTGTAAGTAGGTACATGTGAACAAAATGTCCAAATATAGTATGTACGTTTTTATCCTACCAGTTTACGAAGATTGGTTAATAGCACAGATAAATTAAAGATCGAACCGATGTTTATCACAAAACAAAGCTTTACCGGCCGGTTACACGAGTTAACCATCCACACCTAAGACCAACTCAGTCTCTCTACGCGCGTCTGTGAGAGAACGCGTTCGCGCCATTCGTAAAAAGTTCAACAAATAAACACACATGCTGGCCGGTTCGTTGTTATTAAAAAACTATAAAATCTGTGGTTTGTTTTTCACACTATTGACAGCAATTTCGGCGCGAATTTGTTTTACCAGTGCAATTTTAGCGGGAATTATTTTTTTATAAATGCCAAAGTTTAGTGAGAAGTGTTCAAACGAGTGTACAGTGTTGTTTCGTTGGTGCATGTTACTTACCGGAGTAGATAACCTGGTTTGGTTTTTGTTTGCACAGTCATACAAGTTTGGCATTATCTGTTTGTTTTCTTTGCATCACGCCTAAGAGATATTTACTGCCTAAATCCCTTTTTGGGTATAAAACCTAATACAATAAATAATGACTTAAAATGTAATTACGAGTATAAATAAAAAATGTTTTCATTTATAATGTTTAGGTTTTTTCTAATTTATAATAATGTCAATAGTGACAACTTATATATAGATATAATTCAAGACAATAACATATAAATAGCTTAAAAGAAACTACAAAAAAAATCCAACATACATCTAAGAAATTACGGAGTAAACAAAAACACAGAAGATGCGTTCGTTATCTAGTGGACCCCAAACTAAGAATTGGGGATCCTGAGTACAAGAATGTGACCAATTAACTAACAGAATTAAAGGAAACAATTATACATACACATTCTTTAAATGCAAAGGAGGTTACTCTTTTACGCAAAAATTATAGAATTAATTCAGATAAAACTAAATAGTATTATAGGTAATTTGGTACACTCAAATGACACACAGAATACAATTTAATATAATTCCGTATACATAATATGGTGAGTGTTTTTTTAAATGGCATAAGTACCTATCTGACAATTATGTTTCAAGCACCTGTCACGCGAGAGAAGCCGTCGATAAAAGCTAGTTATAAATTGCAATATCCAATCTCATTATATGCGACGAAGCGATCAAAGGTCTGTTAATTAAGTAAGTAGAGTAATGATATTTAATAACGTTGGGTTAGGTAGTTAACACAGCTGCAGTAGACTTTGTAAGAGTAAAATTTTATCGGCTCGTTTTGAGTGGGAAAAACAATTGAAAATCTATAGTTCTAGTCAAGATAATGAAGTCTAGATTTTTGGCTAAAAGTTTGGCGCTTTTATGCATATGCGTTTGGAGTGAATGATGTAAAAAAGTATGGATTCGTGATATGCTCACAAAACAATCGAAAAAAGTGTTCCTAATGCAGTGACAGCACACATACACATATTTCGAATTTCGAACACATTTACCTTAACAAAAGAGTACAAACTGTACTCTCTTCGGCGGTTCGTTTTTGAGGCACGGATGGCATATCTACCTTTTTATATAAACAGAATATCATTGTTTAGAGTCGAGGGCCCGATTCCCATCTTTCCAGATGTGGATAATACGTAACGGCAAGACATAATATATTGGTTAAAAGCCAGAGCACCCAGTGTTGTGAGAAATTTCATGTAGTATAGAAAAAAGCATTTGATGTTTCAAAAGTGCGTTTCTCTGTTTAGATTAGTTCCTTGCTGGATCATCAGTAGGAAACTACAGTCCGAACCATTGTAGCTTTATGCTACATTCATAGGTGTTCCTTAAGGATCTAATCTCAATGAAGACATTTGACTTAAAACACAATAAAAAAGAGCCTATGACGCCTGGCAACCCTATCCTTCATGATGAAAAATTTTCTGACGAACATTATTGTGTAGGTTTATTCCGTAATTAGGTATTTTCTGCACATATAAGCATTATCTTTGAACCTATCGCAGTTCAGTGCTCGACATTGGCCTAATACCTGTGCCGCCATTCCGTTAACTTTAAAATGCGATAATGGGATCCTTTTTCTTCTTTAATATGCATGATGACTGGGTCCTGGAACCGTTAGAACATAAATTACAAACCTGGCTTAAAAATACATTGTGATTCACCTTATGTCGTGTCCTGCTGGCCCAAGTAGCTGTTCTCTGCAGGATTGATGTCGGCTGCGGACAGCGCTGCTGCCGTGGCTAGTTTTTGGGCTTCTACAGTTTAATTGTTTTTGCTATCGATACGCTAAGAAGAAGAAGAATAACATTGTGCGAAAACTCATGTTTTGTGAATTTTATTAGCCTTCATATAAATGGTATAATGATCGAGACGTCGGCTACTACACCAAAGGTCCCGGGTTCGATCTCCGGGCATTACAAACATTTGTGCGCTTAATTTCGAAATACCATTGTATTTAGAAAAAAAAAGTAACGCTTAACGTGACTTAACGAAGCAATTTTGTTTATGTTTTACTAAGGGAGTATATCTTATAGCGCGGGGCACAGTTACAATATGAATATACGCGCATTTCAAGTCACAAGCTTACGTTTTTGGTTGGACATGCGAGGTGGTATCTCTTAACTATGGAGTCATTTATTGAGACCTATTTCCAGCTGTAGGCGTAATAATTATAGTAGCAGGTCGTAAACGACAATCGGATCGAATCGTTTCGTTCCAATAACATTTATTTGAGCACTCGGTTCTGCCTAATATACTTTCTGTGTCGCCACTTAAGTGGTTAACGACTGTGATTCATTCAAGTACCAATAAGTACTATTTTCATTGAGAATTGTTGGCACGTAATTCGCGGATGATGATTTATTTTTGAATGATGATGATTTATATTGCAGTGTATTTTTGTAAAATTAAAATAACATTTATTTTCTTTATGCATATGAATATAATATATTCGGTACATAAACCAAAACAATATTTATCTGTTTGTTTTGGGTAATCTCTGAAATGGCTGAGCAGATTTTGACGGGACTTATACAACAAATAGCTTATGTATTATGGAAGCGGTATATTAGCTACCATGTGGGCTGGATAGCGTACAGATTAGTGCGGCAAGTCAACTATCATTCAAATTCTTAATGGGCGACTATCACTCAGTCTTGTGGTTTAATGGTCGAGACGTCGGCTACTACTCGTACACTAACGGTTCCGGTTCGAACCCCGTCAGTACAAACATTTATATGCATGAACATGTGTTTATTGGTCTGGGTGTTTCTTTGTATATTAAGTATGTATTTACAAAAAAGTATAAAAGTATGTTTATCAGTTGTTTATTATCCATATTACAGGCTAATGCTTAGTTTGGGGCTAGATAGTGCTGTGCGAATGTCTGTGGATGTTTATTTATTCTGTGAATATTTAATTAGTGACGTCGTCTTTCATCGGATGGGTGATCAAAATCATTACTCTTTTTAATTTTATTTAAACATGAATTTCATGTTCATTTGTCAAAATAAACTCGTATTACTCGTATAATGTGGGTCATAGAGAGCGTCGGTGGCTTAATGGTGTGGACTGTCGCCTTCCTACCGGGATTTGAACATCAGGTTCAAATCCATGTTCAAATCCCGCCACGTACCAATGTGTTTTCGAATTTTCGAAAATATATGTACGTTATCCGACGCTCTTATGGTGAAGGAAAACATCGTAAGGAAACCTTCATGCACCTTCATGCCTGCGAAGAGATTCGAAGGTTGTGTGTAAAGTCGTCCAATCCGCACTGGGCCCGCCTGGACGACTAAGGCCTAATTTATCTATTTATAGGCTCGTGCCCCTCGGTGGGGACGTTTAATGAGCTGATGATGTGGCTTATAAAATTGTTTCATAATAAATTATGTATAATGAAAATATAATGAATGAATAATGATAATAAACACAATGCGTTTTAAGGAAAATGTTAACTTTTATGGGTAGAGTTGACTCAGTATTATATGTAACCCTTATTTTGTAATCAAAAAGTCCCCTTTTAATTATCCCTTTGTCCTACGTCCAATTAGGACAGATAATTAAGCTAGACCAAGACTTAATTGTAATTAATTAAGGCTACGGCCAGTCCAGGGCGTGATTTATTTAATTTGGGATAAAATAAAATCTACAATGAATTCTTGAAAAATAAACCTTTAAAAATGTTTTGTTGTTGTACTACTATGGTGGTTGTACAACTATTGACGAACTATGTGGTGTAATGGTCGAGATGTAGGCTTACGGCTGCTACACCAAGGGTTCCGGGTTCGATCTCGGGTATTACAAACATTTGTGTGCATGAACGTTTGTAATGGTCTGGGTGTTTCAATGTATAATATGTACGTATTTACAAAAAAATATATATAATAAGTATGTTTATCAGTTGTTTAGTATCCATATAACATGCTAATGCTTAGTTTGGGGCCAGATGATGCTGTGTGAATGTCAGTGTATATTTATTTATTTTCAAGTCTAGTAGAAATTTAATGTCGTAATGATTGAACGACATAGTAATTTCGATATTTTTTTGGGTTAACACATAATACGAGTAAGTAATTCAGTTCATACCAATGACCAACCGACGATCTATAATTTACATACATTTGCATATGTACATTATTTGTATAAACATAATCTTAAGTAAATCACAGGGCAAATTGTTTTTTTATTAAATAAATTAGACTTGCATGAGGCCATTTAAACTTTACCGCCATCTAAAACACAGTTTTTTTTATGTTATAAGTGTACAGGACTGAGTGGACGATCACCTGATGGTAAGGATACGCCAGACCATGACAGAGCGGCATTAAAGGAGACCAACAACTGATAAACAGTTATTATCCTCTATCAATGCCGCACTGCGCCCATCACCCGAGACAACAGATGTTAGGTCTCTTATACCCGGTAATTTCACTAGCTGCAGTGCCCTCATCCCGAAACACAAAAGTGCATAACACTTCCGGTTGCACGGGATATATCTGGCACTGCGGTGGTACCTACCTAGACGACTCAGTATCGAGTCTACACCTAGTAAATAGTATCCCACCAAAAACATTCTGTAAAAAATCTAGCCAAGTCTCGATGGCGCTGCTTCATATCTCTAAAAAGTAATGAAATCAAGACAAAGACGTGCCAAGTCTAAGGTTCCTTACTGCAATCAATTAATTATTATGGTTAATGTTGTGTGACTTGGCCGTTGAACATTCTTTATACGTTAGTGGCTTTATCAAGCCTACAATCGATTGAGTGATTGAGTGAGTGAGTGTGTGAGTGCTGTCGAAAATGCGAATTTTGCTTTCGCTTAACGTCGGAACTAAATGACCTACAGACTTGAAATTTTTGGATTTGAAGTAAGTATATTATATCTTACTAGATGAACGAAAATTCAGCGCTCTGGTATTATCCAAAGGTCTCAAATCGGGGCCTGAAAATGCGGTGAAATGGATCCGGTAAAGGATGGTACGGCAGTGTTTGCTTCGCGCTCGACTTGGGGGCACTGCCGTGCCCCCAGATGTTATAATGATACGTCAGCATTTTTGTACCAGAAAAGACTAAGTCATATTATTGTAACACTGTTTTAAGAGATGGCGGTAACCCCCCTGATGTCAAAATGTTACGATATTATGTATTGCAACAAGAGAGTGGACGTTTGCATTGTATTCACGCAGACTGCGTAAATAAGAATCTATTAAAGAATCCTACAATTGCGGTTTGTAAATTGAAATACGATATGAGTGATGATATACTCATTCATTGTATCAAAATCAAAATGTCGTTATTTTCAATTTAGGTCCATAAAGAACACAATGAAGTTCAAATGAAGCTACCATTGGTTCGGACTGTATTTTTCTACTGAGAAGAATCCATCAAGAAACTAAGTAGCTTTCTACTCTTTTAAAAAAAATGGTTTATGTAGCATTTTACGATTTCTAATCAAAAAAATATATCATTAAATTAAAAATTACCGATTTTGTATTTATCAGATATTGGTCAAGTGAAACATTACAAACCAAATCATAAATGTAGAATGCGAGTCAGGTTGAATGTTATGCCTTGATTGTTGATTTCAACGACAAGTGTCAATTTAAGGACCCATCGGGTGTAATGGTTGAGACGTCGACTACTGCAACAAGGGTTCCGGGTTCGATCCCCAGACAGGCCCATAAAAACAGATATGTACATGCACACAACATTGTATGACATATCTGTTTTTATTGGTCTGGGTGTTTTACGTGGTGTTTTACTGGGTGTAATACGTATGTATTAACAAAAAAAATATTTAAGTATGTTTATCATGCGTTTAGTATTCATATTACAGGCTAACACTTACTTTGGGGCTAGATGGCGCTGTGTGAATGTCAGTGGATATTTATTTAGTGGTTTTTTATTACAACAAAGGTCCTGACTTTTCAAATGTAGAAAAAGAAACAAACACTTTTCAATGTGCATTCTTTTATAATCCTCATGAATTCTACCCTTTTAAAATATACAACTTGCTACCAAAAACCGGTCTAGACAACAAGCATTCTTTTCGACGTCTGTCATCGACACTATTCAATTTGAAACTCAATTGTCAGGAAATAAACTTCAATTCACGTTCAGCCCTTTGTCCTTTTATCCATTGAGGTATATTTATATAAATGCTTTTAACGTAGTCGTGGCACGTCTCACATATTATTAAATAAAAACAATGCTTATATGATAATGATCGATAACTATGAATTGATTGATTCATGTGATTTTGTTGGTAAGACAATAAAAATACATAACACAAATAAATGGTTCACATAAACGTAATTACCTACAGTAGGTATTACAATTCCTGAGCCAATATATAAAGTAAAAAAATGTACGAAAACGTATAAAAAACTTTTATTTCTGTAACAGCATTAGGGTGCCTCCTACCTACTTAGTCTTTCTCCATTTTTAGTAATGTTTTTCCCATAACCTCGACGCTTGGTAAGCAGGTTGGAGTCAGCAATAGGCATATTATAAACGGTTAGATTTAAAGAGCCACCCGTTCTCCGATAATTATAATTAGTTTTCACTAAGCTGCCTCTTTAAAAAATGATTTTAGTCTGCCGTCCAGAAAATTCATAATTATTATAAGTTTGAAAATCGTAAGAGTAAAATGCAAAACTGTTTTCATGTCATCTATTTCTCCATACATATCAGTGTATCAGGCCATCATATAGGCCTTTGTAACTTTTTAAGAAGTGTAAGGCAAGAAGAGCTCCCAAAATTACCATAATTTGTCTCTTCACTTTCGCGGCGAAGCTGTAAAGGCCACCTGCTTCCAAAACCGAAAAGTAGATCCGTAAAAAGTCAACCTATAAAAAGCATGACACCCTTAAGCCCGTCCTTAAAGTTTAAAAGGTTAAGACCGTCGTGTACATTTAAGGTAGAACCGGTTAATGTCGCAATTAAAACAGTCGCCCTGATTATACGTAGGTACTGTTATTTATTAAAGATGCATAAGATCGTCTGGTTGTCCACCTAGGTTCTATGCTTTTATCTAGGTTTTTGAATGTTACGAAATGAACAGGACGGTCAGGTCGCTCATCTGATGGTAAATGATACTCCTGATCATGACAGAGCGGCATTGAATGAGACCAACAACTGATAAACAGTTATTATTCTCCATCAATGATGCACTGCGCCAGTCACTCGTAAAAGCTGTAAAAAGAACGAGAGAGATACGATGAAAATCTCCTTCAGTTATGTAACTGAAGACATAGCCTGCCATATATATGGCAGGCTGTGTCCAAAAGTGGACAGCAATAGGTGGACCTACTAACATGTATCTAGGTCTTAAAAAGTATGAAACAAATTATCTTTTACTAGGGTAACCGAACTTTGTGCTAGACAAACCATAATCTAGTAAATTTCCACGGTGTCTTACTCATCTAACTACCATATGCGAAGGTCACTCAGTTATTACGGTTATCTCTAATGACTATCACTTAATACTAGACGTTTATGACCACTAGGCTTAAGTAAATTAACTACGTAGCATATTTTTGATTGAAATGTATGTCCTTTCAAGTTTATGACATAGGACCTTGAACAAGGATCTACTTTAAGCTATTTCGTTGATTTGTCAGTCGAAATAAGACCACCAAATACTTAAAATGAAAATGCAACCCTATGAAATTAGGAGTCAAATAGTTAAATCATAAACTTTGTTTCAATCTAAAAAGCAGTCAGGTAAATGATTGGAATAAAACACTGAATACTAAAACTACTAAATGACGACCCATTTGGTGTGCGGTTGAGACGTCGGCTGCAACACCTAACTTTCCGGGTTCGATCCCGGGCAGTACAAACATTGTGTGCACGAACATGTCTATTTGTAAAAAAAAATCTGCGGTCTGGGTGTTTTCAATGTATAATATGTATGTATTTACAAAAAATGTATGTAAGTATGTTTATCTGTTGTTAAGTACCCATAATACAGGCTTCACGCTTAACTTGGGGCTAGATGGCGCTGTGTGAATGTCAGTGGATATTTATTTTATTTATTACTAAATGCCTTTATTC
Organism: Leucinodes orbonalis; assembly: GCA_019425675.1. Lineage (NCBI taxonomy): Eukaryota > Metazoa > Arthropoda > Insecta > Lepidoptera > Crambidae > Leucinodes > Leucinodes orbonalis. The sequence continues at coordinate 67,825 of PQWD01002253.1, read as the reverse complement.
TTAGATGAACAATGAAAACGAACACCTTTTTATATTGTTTGTGCCATAATAATGAGTTGTTGAATGTGATCAAACTTAGATGACTCGGAGAAATCAAATTACTCAGAGTTGGATGACCAAACCATACTCGAGCCGTAACTTGATAATAATTTTGATCTACGGAAGTTCTGAATTTCATAACTCTAATTCTAGTCGCTAATTAAGTCAAATCTAACATAACTTAAAGTTGACGAACTAAGCTACTTTCTAGTACGATTTCAGAACTAAATTAAATCTAGTTATTCGAGCATGTTTGGCGTTGTTATAACTTAAATCTGACGTGTTGGAAAACAATTTAAGAACATATAGAATATTTGAACTTAATTCAAAAGGAATAATGCTAAAATGGTAAGCAGGTGCCCCAATACCACATCCTACAATAAAATGATGCATTTACCAATACATACTTATAAACTTTCTATCGCTTTTTTAATGTTATGAAGTGGCCAGGACTAATAGTTTGCTCTCCTAATTGAAAGACGCGTCTGTCAATGATTGAAGCAGTGTTTATGGAAACCAATAACAGTTAATAAACAATAACAATATTTTCCGTAAGAAGCTCCATCACCGGACTTGTACTATTTTTCCGTCACGATATGACATAATACACGGTTTGCATTTGATATAAGTGAATCAATTTGATAAGACCAAGTGCATTATATAAGCACGAGTCCATCGTTAAACAAGCAGGCTTGAAAAACTGTTACATATTTATGAATTTATTTGATACAACACACTTTCGTTTTCTTCAACGTCTTTGTTATATAGATACTTAACATTATCCAGACGCTTCAGGGTAAAATGTAATTTGTTTCGTTTAGTTATCATATAAAACGTGTCGTATATTCATATACTACAAAATGATATATGAATACAACTCTGCGACATCTTTCCTAGCTTTTATATTATTACGTTTCGTGTAGTTCATTGTATCCATTATATCACGAAGGCAAGTAACAACTGCGCGTGGAATAGTTACTTTGGCCTAACTACTAGGCCAAAGTAACTATTCCACACGGACGAAGTCGCACGCAAAGTTCATCATCATAAACGTCATCCTTTATTTGTCAATTTTTCATAATAACTTTCACTAACAAAACACAATAATTGTGTTTAATTTTAGCACCAAACCTACAAAGGTATGCCTGGTAAACATTATAAAGCCTCGATTGGGCTGAACTGCGGTATTATTTAAATGTAGATTCAATTTAATGACTGACACTATTAAAACATGTTGTATAGCGCAAAGTATATTGTGGCTGCAAAATATACGTTCATCATCATCATCATCATCAGCTCATTAAACGTCCCCACCGAGGGGCACGAGCCTAACCGAATAGGGTGATTAGGCCTTAGTCGTCCACGCGGGCCCAGTGCGGATTGGACGACTTCACACACAACCTTCGAATCTCTTCGCAGGCGTGCATGAAGGTTCCTCACGATGTTTTCCTTCACCGTAAGAGCGTCGGATAACGCACATATATTTTCGAAAATTCGAAAATACATTGGTACGTGTCGGGATTTGAACCTCAGCCCTCCCGGTAGGAAGGCGACAGTCCACACCACTGAGCCACCGACGCTCTTAAATATACGTTACAAAAAAAAATACTTATTCAGACCTTTTTAGATAATTTTAAGGTACTCATAAGAAATAATGCCTTCAAACCATTGTTCTTTTGGTTTCAATTAAAATTCTAACCAAGAATAAAGTTATGTCTTCATTACTATGGCTTTCAACAACTGAGACATGTTTTCCTTCGAACAAATTTATCTTCAAGACACTTTAACTTCTTGGTGGCAATCGGCATACCTAAACCAGGATAGAAGTTCGGGCCTAGATGTACCTAAGTAACCAATTGAGATAAAGTTTCTGCGATGAATTGTTCAATAAATATATAAACACTTAATATTTTCCTGCGGGTCCGCTCGCTTTAACTTCGAAGTAACATGGTTCCGTATAATTTTACGCAGTCTCAAACAAATTTCCATCCCCCTATTTTTGGGGCTAGGGGAATCGAAAATATATCGAGATTTGGTGATAATAAATATTCTGCATATCAGTTTGAGCCCAAAAATTATGTGTGTACAATCTTCGATTCCCCATTTTAGGGAAATGGGGGGTAAGAAAAATACAAAAGTTGCCTATGTTACTCTCTAACCCTTCAACTATCTTCAGTAAACCTTCTGATCCAATGACGCCTTAAGTCGCCTTCTATTTTGTCTGGATTCCCAGATTCAATGGGTTAAAAATCACGTCAATACGTCACTTAATTTTACCGTTGAAGCAGACACATCAACTTTCACATTTATAATATTAGTATGGGTAATTTTTAAGATGGCGCGTCTATTAAATGATAATGATTTGTTTCCGACCCAGCGCAGATACTTGGCTTATTTGGGAGACATATTATCGGTTAAAACATAAACAATGATAAATAACTGTTCTGAATGTTAGAACTGTTAACAATTCTGATTGATCTGAAATGTGCCGAATATAAATTTTCAATACAGAGAAATGCTCTCTTGCTATTGAATCTGTGAAAAATCAAACAAGCGAAATCGGTTTCACGTTAATCGCATATCTAAGAATAGCCTCGCTTATAACCTCAGTAACGTTTGATCCCAGTATTCCTGAAATTTAAGGGATTCAAGTGAAAAGAATGTTCTCAAAATGTTTAGGTGTCTAATGTAAATATTGGGCTTTTTATCTAGTTTATTACCTCTTGTAGATAAAATTGTATTCTATGACCTTAACAATATCTTGATTCCATCTGATGCCATTTTATTTTTTACATTTCGCATATCATATTCATAACAAATAAATTATTCAAATAATATAAAATAGTATATTTCTCTCGATTCCTGGTAAACTATCCAAATCTGAAACACAGGGTTATGAATAAACAAAGAAGTCTGCCAAACATGAATTGCAAACAAAAACAAACCACGATTTAATTTACGTATACATTTTAGAAGTACTAACCCTGGAATTAAGTTTATAAATTATTTGCAATACGCTAACAGGGCGCTGCTACAATTCAAATTTTGGGTAAACACAACTTGTTTATGTAACAGTAAGTGAAACATACCGACAATGGATAAAGATAACAAAATGGAAAGGCTGAAAACCCGCCTCATTAAAATACAAGGCAAAATTCACGATCGCATGGAAGACTTTCATGACCATGTTCATAATAAATATGAAAGATCTAAGATATCCAAATTCATTTCCCATCTTTCTGAAGATCGTAGTTCGTATGATGGCGACTCTGATAGATACGCAGAACGCGATGATACGTCAACGGATTCTGGAAAAGCTGCAGATGGCGAGAAAATAAACAGCATACCATCCGTTGTTATTAACGAGCCCTACGACGAAGCTAAAATTTGCGAAAGCTTTATCAATAAGAGAGAATAGCGTGATTTATAAAAGGAAAAGTTTATCAGCGACAAACTTGGCATACGATGACAATGTTTCTACCTCCGGTGACTCCTGCGTTTCCTGTTTGTCATCGAGTGATGAGAGGTATAGAATACTCTACCATTCGATAAGAGTAAACACATTTTCGAATGAACATTTTAATACATAAATGATTTCATTATATACCTTATTTTGATTTTGTTTTATCCTTTTACAGGCTGGTACTTGAAACAAGACCGAGGGCTGGTAGTCTGCCCCCAAATTCACACCTGGATTTACCTTCTGCTATAAACACCTGCTCAGATATTATAGAGAAGATCAGCAACAAATTTCCAGCTTTGAAGAGCAGAAGCGATCGAATACATAGGGTATAAACTTATGCACAAAAAAAAAAGAAAATTACTGGTATGATAGACCTACTCGTAACATCTGTTGTCTCGGGTGACGAGCACAGTGCAGCATTAATAAAAAATAAAATATAGAATAATAACCGTTAATCAGTTGTTTGTCTCTTTCCATGCCGCTCTGTCATGATCAGGCGTATCACTTACCATCAGGTCCTGACCGTCCTGTTAACTTCGTAACATAAAAAACACCATTGTTTTCTTATAATAAATTAATGTCTTAGGAATTCTAGCTTTATCGGATCATGTTGCATTGACCCGCTATACCCATTACAGATGATAATATGAGAGGAATCGTTTTCTTTTCCAGGATTGTAAGTTACTTACACAATACTATTGACACTTTAGCAGAAGTCGTGCAAACATGCTGCTACATACTTCTTTCAAAATAAACTATATTTATTATTTACGTCAAACGTTCAGTTTCTTTGTTGTTATCTTGGATACAGTTTCGTGTGCACAAACAGTTATATTGGAGAATAGTTAAAAATTAATAAATTATAAAATTGTTATTAACAATAAAACTTTCTATTTTACTAGAATGTGGTACATACACATTCTAGTGTGGTACATACACATTCTAGTGTTGTACATACACATTCTAGAGCTAATATTTAGGCTTAAGATAAAATTATCGTCAATATTAGAAAATGCTGTCTGTGAAGATGTTATTTATGTAAAGTCGTCTCATTAGTTCTAATGTAAGTTTTGCTAAGGTTAATAAACGGTGATTCTACACAATTCTATAGTAATATACTCGTATCTTTTAAAGTAAGGGGACTTTTAGAGAAAACATTAGTATTTTTTTTTATCACATGACTGCGATGTCACTCTAAAAATAACGAGAAAGATCTTTATTAATATTAAATGAAAATATTACATTAATTTATTTATAAACAAAAACAACTGAATGTTAAAGTTACAATATTTGTGAACTTGTAAGGCCTTAAGAATGGGGTCTGGACAAAAGCCAACAATAAACAACGTTGTATATTTGACGCGCAGTTCAGCTTTAAGTTTTATTTATCTCGTCTTTAATATTGTACGTGATTGCACTGAAATCACACTGTTTAGGTCTTTATTTTTTAGATTCTATCGTTGTATTTTTTGTGCAACTGAACAGAAGAGCACCACCACGCCATTGCTCCACACTTTAGGCGTCATTCCATCACGGATTACGGAATTAAAGAGCTTCTGAAGGGTCTTAAGCACGGACGTGCCACCTGCTTTCAAAAGCTCTGCAGTAATTCCGTCCTCCCCGGGAGCTTTATTACTCTTGAGCTGTTTCAGAGCCATCCTAATCTCGCACAAAGTGACCTCCGGATATCCTCAGATAGGTGACGGTTAATTTAGCTCTCGGGTCTTCGGCTAAGTTTGAAGCGGGAATCTGTGTAGCGGTATATAACTCGCTGTAGAACTTCTCAATCTCCCTCAAAATCTCTGGTTTGGATGAGACTACATTTCCGCCGTTGGTCTTCAAACTAATCAGCTGGCTTTGCCCAATAGACATGTTCCTCGCAAACACCTTCGAACCTCTGTTCTGTTCTATTGCCTCTTTAATACACTTTGTATTAAAGTGACGAACATCGCGTCGCAAGGAACTGGATATACGTCTATTGAGCTGCCGGTATTGTGACGCATCGTCTGAAGACTGCAGCTTCATCTGTCGTCTTGTCGCCATGAGATCGAGAGTCTGTTGAGATAGTTTATTGGGTCTTAATTTGCGTTGTCCCTTGCAAAACTTAGACCCAACTGATTGCAGAGTTTCCACTAACCCGCTATTAATTTCGTCCACTGTTACGCAGCTCTCTAGGCATTCAAAGCGATTCTGCAATTCGAGTTGAAAGCTTTCGGGTTATGGATTTGAATCACGTTAGGTCGGAGCGTAGACTTCATCAGACGAGACCTTTCCAGTTGAACATTTATATTTAACGTGCCTCTCACCATACGGTGATCGCTACCGGTTTTAACCCTGGCGATCACAGAGACATCGTTAAATATATGTCTTCTGGTGGTCATGATGAAGTCAATCTCATTTCGTGTGGAACCATCGGGACTCAACCAAGTCCACTTCCTCTGCGGCGGCTTCTTGAAAAAAGAGTTCATCATAAAGAGTCCCTCTTTTTCCATGAAATCGGCCAGCCGCTGTCCCCTGGGGTTCCGATGCCCAAATCCATATTGCCCCACTTTCAACTCACAATCATTCGAATGCCCAGCCTTGCGTTGAAGTCTCCCATGACGACGTAAAGTGTGTCTTGGAGGTATGCATAGCTCTGCTAATATCATCATACATAACCTCCACTTCATCGTCGGAGTGGGATGAAGTCGTTGCGTAAACCTGTATCACCTTTACATTTTATTATTATTATTTTCCTTTATTTATTGTTAAATATGTATCTTTTTTTTTTGGTGTGCAATAAAGAATCGTATCTATACTTGCTTTAAACCTATGCAATAAATACAGAATTTGTTCCAAAAAAAAGGTATTTTTAACTTAGGAAAATGCGTTATGTACGATAACGATATTAGTACCTATGGGTTTTTTTAAGAAAATACTAAACAATTGTTCATTTAACCCTTTGACCGCCAATGACGCCTTAAGGCGCCAGACACAATAGATTTTATATTGTGTCTGGATAACTGGTGTTTAATGTGTTAAAAGTATCCAATATATTTTCCAGTACCTCATGAAGAACACAAGACTAAGCGATGTGAACAAAAGGCTGAAGGCACAAATTTGGAGTTCAGTGGTGACCATCGTGCTTGTTGAGGCTAAAAACTTGCCGGCCATGGACATCGATACAAGATCCAGCGACCCTTATTGTAAGTTTAGGTAAGTAATCAATAAAATAATTGAAAAAGAAGCTTGTATTATGGATACTATAGATAAACGTTTTTATAGATATTATAACATAGAAACACCAGGACCAAAACAAATGGACATGCGAGACGCACATACGGTTTTGCCCGGAAATTAATTCCGGAACCTTAAGTATAATTTCAAACATTTTACCACAGAGTGGAGGCTGGATGAAATAAGCCGTGGACCAGGATATCTGGCGTAATATGGGGGAGACCTATGTCCAACAGTGGACTGCGATAAGTTCAAACGCAGGATTAAAACCGAAATTTCCTACTCATACTATTCAATTTGAACCATTGATTTACTTTACAAGGAGTTGTTTTACTCTGGTTCCACGTAGTTTCAAAATATTTATAAAAATGAGAATAAAGATGTTCTCATTTCATTTCTTTTTCAGGTTAGGAAATGAAAAATACAAGAGCAAAGTCGTATGGAAGTCATTACATCCGTCATGGTTAGAACAATTTGATTTACACCTCTACGACGACCAGGAGCAAACGTTAGAGGTCACAGTATGGGATAAAGACAAACAGACGAAAGATGATTACATCGGAAGGTAATATTTTTTTCTTTAGAAATAATGTTTAATTCGATTGATACAGCGACTTGATGATTTCATGTTTTGTGGAATTTATGACCGCATCATCAAAAATAATTTACAACTTTGCCGCCACGTCTTTTAGGTCAAACGCGACAAAGTGTTGCTATTTTATTGTATAAATCTTTACCCTAATTTGAGGTTAAATTTCAGATGTACAATAGATTTATCAAAATTAGAAAGAGAGAAGACTCATAACATTTGGCAAGATTTAGAAGATGGGAACGGCCAGATATTTCTATTACTAACGATAAGTGGAACTACCCAGTCGGAAACAATTACTGACTTGGCCAGCTATAGAGAAAACCCTAGAGACATAGAAAATATTGAAAGGCGATATGTAAGTACGTAATTAAGGACTTCTTTAAGGATTATAGTGCGGTAAATTTAAAAACTTCGTATTAACGGGCAGACGTGACCACGGTCACTGCGTAGTCACCAAACCTCGGGAAGAAAATACGATTTTTTTAAATTTACCGCGCTTCAATACGAAAATGTGTTGTATGCAATGTGTACGAGTTGCGAATGTTTAAGATAAAACTACGTTGATTGAGGACATTGAATATTTATCACAATTTTTATTTTTTAAAGATTTTTTCTATTTATTATTTTAAATACCACCATGACGTAATACCAACACTACTATGAACTTATTTATTTCGATGTTTTATCCAACCATTCATTATTTTCATTGTAGGCGTGGTACCATCTAAATGAAAATTCTAGTGGAGTCGGTTGGCTTTGTGTGAAAGTGTACGGTGCTAAGGGTTTGGCGGCTGCGGATTTAGGGGGCAAATCCGATCCTTTCTGCGTATTAGAGCTTGGCAATGCCAGGTTACAAACGCACACCGAATATAAGACACTGATGCCGAATTGGATGAAAATATTTACCTTGTGAGTTAAAACAAATATTTCTTTTTTTTTTTATATATTTTTCATTACTGCATAATTACTTATAAGTCGATCGTTTTAAATTAATTCTTACATTGTAAGCATGGTTACAAAAAATAGTAACCCAAAATGCATTAAAAAATATTATAAATATCGAATGCTGTAACTTATCAATATTCTTTCAAAAAAATTAGATGAATTACCACAAAAAGCTTACAATATGTTGGTGAAACTCAGCATTCGATATTTATAATATTTTTTAATGCATTGGGTTACAATTTTTTGTAAGAAATTTAAGAGGTCTTAGCATAACATCTTTTGGACACAAGTAAATCTCATTTGGACACTACGTATCCTGCCTCAAATGAAACTCTTGCGACCCGCCAACATATACCAGACCATTGATGAAGTCCGAAGGCCCCTGATTTTAATGATGATGTTGGGGGAGGCCTTTGACCAACAATGGATGTTATGACTGCAGATAGTAATAAGGTATCACTTTCTCTTCGTTTGGGGATTAAACGATCCTTACTGTCCGTACTACAAGAAATGAGTCTATGAATAACCACCAAAATGTGGCAAGTCGATCTCCTCATCGAAGTGCACTCGACATGGCTGATAATTATTGATTACTTCAAGCTATTATGTTTTTATTTCAGTACAGTGAAAGATATCACTTCAATATTAGAATTAACCGTTTACGACGAAGATAATGACCATAAAGTCGAATTCCTCGGAAAGTTAGCAGTGCCACTTTTAACAATACGAAATGGAGAGAAGCGTTGGTATGCCTTAAAGGACAAGAAGATGAGGGCTCGCGCCAAAGGGAATTATCCACAAATACAATTAGAAATGACGGTCATATGGAATCCAGTGAGTTTATAAATTAACATCATAATTTATCAATTAGTTTATATGTTTTCTTTTTTTTTCAAAGTTTTTGTTTTTTAGCTAAAAGCAGCGATAAGGGTCGTTAATCCTAAGGAGCCGAAATACATGCACCAAGAGGCTAAATTCAAACGGCAACTGTTTATAAGAAATGTGATGAGGCTGAAAGCAATTATTATGTGGTTTATCGAAGTTGGTAAAATTTTACAGTAAGTTATTTTGCCACTAAACAATCTTCTTGTTAGTGATTCCTTTATAGGTACTAATTACAATATAGAATGATTATTAAAATGAGAGTTGTTACTAATGATTCTATTACTTATAAGAACTTTTAAAAAATTGATTCTTTTTATGGGTTGGTCGATCATACTAAAATATATTTTTGGTTTCAGAGATTGCTTCGAGTGGGAATCGAGGGTGCTATCATTTCTAGGTGTCTTAGCATGGCTAGCATTTTGTTATTACTACGAAATGTGGATGATGCCACTGTTGCTCCTTATATTTTTTACTAGAAATTGGCTTATTTACAGATTGACAGGTAAGCCTTTGTTTTATAATTGATGAATTATTTTGTTAGCTTCTTTTACAATAAAATTGGTAAAATTGTTTCGCAGTTATAATTTTATCATAAATTTCTGCAAGCACAGATAAAATAAATATACTAAACTTCAAGTGAGATATTCACTTGATACCAATATTCTTTTATTATTCAAGTTCAATTCACAAGTATTAAAATCGGAATTGTCATATTACTATTTCTATAAGCAGCTTTTTAAATTGAATTATTTCAACTGAATTCGCATTAATTGCAATAATTATTTATTTCTAGTTCCATTTAATCGTTTCTTACGAAAATCACAAAGTGGTCAGAGGACCCTTCTACCATTATTTCGTAGTAAGTCAATCGAAATATAAGTGTTGTGAATTCTTCTATCTGATATAATATTTATAACCACATGTACAGTTCGATGGAGCAAATTTTTATATAAGAAATAACAATGCTATGATGACATATAACCCATTTCTTGTGTTTGTTCAAATATGTAAACATATTTAAAAATAATGGCTCAATACTTATGAATATGATCTGATTAACGCCATAATTAACCATTTTTCCGATACACGTACCCTGTGTAGAAATCTTAATATATACTTTCTACCTAATTGGGTTCATTTTGTAAGTCGTGAGTAATATTTCTAATTGTTCATGATATTTTAGGGGGTAATCCTTTATTAATGCCTGTGGATGACGACGATTTGCTGGCAGAAGAAGATGATGACGAAGAAGCAGATAAGGTCTTTAATTATTTTAATGATACATATACCTATAAATATATATTATGTAGTATGTAGTTATGTATTATATGTATTCATTTTAATATATATTTGTTTATGTTTATTTATTATTTTAATTTATATACACATATATATATATATATACTTATGAATATATATTATTTATTTTTAGTTTTTTTGCTAGTGTTATTTTTTTTCTTTTCTCTTCTTTTCTCGCCGCACCATTTTGTCTTTCTCTGCATATCCAGAGGTTAGCTGGTAGAGAATGCCACATGGCATTAAGTTCGCCTTTGTACATAATTTATGTGTGCAATAAAGATTAAATAAATAAATAAATACCATAAGAGGTGTTGTTTAGTTATATATATAGATTTTTTGGCTATGAATGGGAATTTAAGGGAATTTAAAATCCATCATTTGATATCCGAGTTAACCTCACTTGCGCAGATACAACATGTATCTACCTATTACATATAGCTAACATGGCTCTGACCAACAGTCAAAATTTTGGGGAGGTCTTAATTTAACGACAAAAAAGCAATTTCGGCAGACTATTGTTGATACGTTAGTGACTTTTTATTATTATCGCGGTCTTGTTTTTACGTAATGGAAAGTTTCATGTTGTGTTCCTAAAAATATTTGTTTTATTTCAACAAATCAATTACAAAAAATGTCATTCATAAATATGGTTAGTCTAGTACTTAATCCAATCCTATGGTCAACTTTTTATATTTTTTACAGGAAGAAAAAAAGTCCCTGAAAGAGAGATTACAAGCTATTCAAGAAGTAACTCAAAGTGTTCAAAACGCGATTGGATATGTAGCGTCGCTAGGAGAAGCTGTAAAAAAGTAAGCTTTTATAAAAACATGAGAATTGTCTACCTAACTAAAACTTATTAATGTTTTTAACGAAAATTATTTTGTCTCTTATAGTTTAATGAATTTCACGGTGCCATATCTGAGTTATATAGCAATTATTATGTTATTTGGTGCAATGGTCGTTCTCTACATAATTCCATTAAGATATCTTTTGATGGCGTGGGGTATGTATTCCATAAATTAAAAATTATATTTAAAACTATACTAACAAATAGTTTTACTTAAGATGAAATTTACGTTACAGGTATAAATAAATTTACAAGAAAAATTCTTAGACCACACACGATACCAAATAATGAAGTCCTTGACTTACTATCAAGAGTGCCAGATGACGAAACACTGGTAAGTTAATGGCAAAATTACTTCTTTGCTTGTGTGCTAATTCCGGTAAATGATTGTTGCTTACGTGCTCACGCAATTTTGCAATGTCATAATTGCATGCAAGATAGCAATGATGCCATTTGTTTTTTTACAAGGGTATGGTTCTGTTTGAAACAATTCAACTGATTCTACATTTGATACAGTTAAGAAAAAAACAGCTCACCCTAGAAAAACCTAGGATGAAATAAATACCTAAATACTTAATAGGGGAAGTAAGCCACCGACTAAGGCAATAGAAACGACTGTGGGTTAGCAGATAATGTTGTGCGAATAACCGATATCCAATAGAGCAAAAATGTTCTCGAACGCTAACCGTACAACGAAAAGAGAAGATGCGATGGCAGGCTCTAAAACCGTCTCGATTTAAGTGACATGTGTCACTACTCTAGTTTCCTTACCTTCTGCAATTCTTGATAGGATCTAGATCATAATCTGTCAAGTTTTTCTTATGCGAGTAGGCAGTTCGTCAAGGTTTCGTTCATTGAACTGCAGGATCTCAGAAGTAAATAGGAGATAGATTGGATGTACCCAAAAATATGAACGCTGGATCTAATGATCTAAATAGTGTGGATATACCTTCTAACATTTTATTTAAACTCAATTCATTACACCAGGTGAAAATTTGAAATTTTAATAACTTAAAATTTTCAACTTATATCATTGGGGGATGCCTTCGTTTAGCAGTGAAGATTCGAGGATCCTACTTATTCTGAACCGGTACAGTTATACAAAATATAATAAGAACAATTGACGATTTAAAAGTATCTGTAAAAGATTTATTTGAATAAAAACATTTTGAAATTGAGTAGATATCTTAGGCTGTAATAATGACGATGATGAAACTTATAGCTTTATTTCTCAACTTACAGCTCGACTGCAGAGAACTAAAGCCTCACGCGCCGAGTGAACATCGACGGGACGCAAGAAAGAAACACAAAGCTTCGTAACAAAACACTTCATCGATCCAATGCAGGATCAAGAACTTCATATCGAAGATTGCCAGTTCAAAACACAGCGATGCCTAGGTTATACTGGAGAAGCGTTTGGGAATCTGATCGGGGTTATATTTAAAAGAGAACTAAAAATTCAGCTGCAATAATATAGCATGCTTTTATGCGGAATGTTATAAGTAGGTACTACGCAAGGTCTGTTGCCAAATTAATGTCTGGCTTGAACGTTATGTACTCGTAAGGCGTAAATAACAAGTTATTTTTAACCGTGAATATGGCCACATCACTTGTTATGCACAAAATATAACATTTACTAATATTTACCGAAAAAGATAAGATTCAGGTTTGCATTATAATACTAAGTGTGGAGTCAAAATAATTTACTGGAATACTAGTGACAATTAAATTGTAACATAGTACCTACCTATTTGTACCTAATTCAACAATCCATAAAAAAAATTGATGTCGAGTTTTAAATTGTTAAAATTGCGAAATATTAGATATAAGTACTATTACTATAATTTGATACGATTATTTACACATTTTCACGCAATAAATAAAAAGTGGTTTTATTGATAATTTCTGTACATAATATAAATAGTTATAAGAATTTATGAATTTGCGCAAATAAATTTTAGAAGTGTGGTGATATTTAAATGTAATTTTTTATGATCTGTATTGCATAAATGGATATGATTATTGTTACATTTTTAAGGCGAAACACCAAATTTAACCAGTCCAATCATTCATACATATTTTTGCTTTAGCCTTCATTGTCTTAATGAAATACTGTTCCAACAGGTATTTATTTTAAATTTAAGTTCATAGCTATATTTGAGTTCCGTGCGGCCTATTCTTTGCTTCTTTATATTTTTTTTCTATAGATAATGTCTGCATATTATTCTTAATAAATCACAAAACAATAATTGAAACAGTTGATGTAGGTTTAACATCTGCAAGTATGATCATCCTACCTACTTACCTCAAATTGTATTGTATAACTGAAGATTCCTTAAATGAAGAAAAACAATAAAACAATGTATTCAATTTAGATAGGAATTTTAATAATGCCATTTTGTATTAAATCGTTAAATGTTTTGTTGTTAAGTATCGAAATGTTTTGTTAAAAGTACCTACTTACTACAAAAAGTATTCAAAACGTACTATGAACTTATCCAAATTTAGGTACCTTCAAATAGTATAAGACTGAGACCAATCTCATTGATGACATGCTTTCATACCTATTATTATTATATATAATATTGATTTAGACATAAAATGTTAAACTACTAAACTCTTACTACTACACCAGTTTATCTTTAAAATCTATGCACTGAAATGATGTTCAGATTTAAAATTTTCTTCAAAACTTCTATTAAATCATGAACTAAAATGAAATATCAATCTTTATATAGATATTTATCAATATTTAAATAATTGCACAAAGTTTTCTATTATAAGACTTTTTAAACTCATAAATAATCAAATTATTTATATACTTTAGAATGTCGCTATGTATATTTTAACTATACGTGTCTATTTATTACAAATTAGTTTGCATGTAAATTCAAAACATTCAATATCATAAGGTAGATAGTTTATTTAAATCACTTGTAACTTATGCATTTTCATTTTAAATTATTTAAAGTGATATAGCCGGTCTCTCTTAATATTTTTAGGCCAATCAAGTGCTTCATTGTCAAGCTAAGTTCCTGCAAAGTATATTAGGATTAAGCAATATTATTTTTAATAATACGCACGCCTTAGTGACTCACTCTATTCATATTGCACTTTGCACATGACATTTTTCTCTATGACTTTATAAATGCGCATAAAATGTGATATATATAGGTAATATAATTAATATTTTTAATGAAAGTAAATTCTAAATCGATCTACGTTTCGATCTCAGGTTACGATTCTCTAAGTGCTGTACCTATTTCCGTAAATATTATTTTTAATCGTTGCTTTCGCTTTATAAGTTCGACTGATCTTACACGAATGTAATTAAAAAACATGTTATTGTTCTAATTTAAGTTTGTCTATTATATCGTAAATATAATTTAGCGCACATCTATGGATACAATTTGTTATTTGATTATGTAATTCCCTTTTGAATGTCTTCCCTAAAATTATAATTATTAATATTTGTTAAATTAAATTACGAATTTCGCTTTTAGTTATATAAACATGTCCACTTCACAAATAAATATATTAAGATTCAGACATTACATATAATTTCATATAATTTTTTTAAGCAGGTATGTAGGTACCTACCTACTCCTTTCAAAATTGTATCCATGTTTCGAGTGTTATCTTCCAGTCCAATTTGTTAATTATGATAGATAAGTGAAGATTATTGAGCACGAAAGTGATGAACAATGTTAAATGCTTTCATATTTTAAAATATTAAAAGTGATGAGATTTAAATGTTTTTTTTTTAATTTACCCTAGGGTTTTACCCTAGTCCATTTTAATGACCTACTTTAATAAGCAACCTATTCTCGTTTAATGCCAACGAGCTTAAGATAATTCCGATGGGTACATATCTAGACATACAAATAAAATACCTCATAATAATGATAGATATTAAATACTGTTTAATAAAAAGCAGGAAAAGATTCACCTTAAATTGGCGAGCCCAAAAGGTACCTATAAAGAATCTTCCTTCGTAATTTTGATGTTTACTAAAATTTTTAACGATGGATTCAAAATTGGAACAACTTTTCCGAATTAACAATAAAATTTGACTGTAAACCAACATCCTTAAATTTTTGAATCAGTTGTACCAAATCAGACAAAACAGTGTTGGGATTGCCTCCAATAATTTTATCAACTAAATACCTACCACACATTGAATTTGAATTTAACTGACTGATTTATTGGATGTATAGAAAGGCCAAAAGGCCTAGAGGATTGCCTTGCTGACATCCTACTGCAGACTCAATAACATTGTCCCTGAACAGTATCTTAGATGGAAATCTATACCATGGCCACAAACATCTGCACAAAGAAGACGGAGTCATTGATTTGGTTGTGTCAGCAAAATCCCCACGGAATTAAAGCATTTTTGACATCCACGTTCAACAAAAAATTCTGTTGGTTTTTTCAATAGAAAAGAACGTGCAGAATGTAAAGCAGCCTCACACCCACCTGATTCAGAACCCCAATTGCATTGGTTCAAAATATGTGGAAGAGATCTCGAAATTAATTAACTGCAAATTTTGGCTGATGCAAAGTTGAATTAATTGCAATTGGTCTTATGTTAGAATCTTTTTTGGAGAGAGCTAAATCTTTTGCCGTATTAAATATCTATCTGTAAACTTAAGTAATACATTTCCTAGCAGTAGAATATTTACCAGAGCGACCAGAGCCTTAGTTTGAGCAGAACTGCTATCGCCGGAAGCTGTTGTTAGATCTTTTATATATTGTGGCGATAGGCCGTCTTTACCACCTGCTGAATCAGTTCTATAAGAATTAATCGCTTCGAACAATTCTTCAAAAGTTGTCTGTAAAGAGGAAATGTATTATCTGGCGAGTCAGGCAGAAGGGTACTGGGATTTAAAGGTGGATATTTACTAAGTAAAGTTGAGAGGGTATCAGGAGAGTTTGGTACTATTAGCTCATCAGAAAAAAGGAGACGTGCTGCACCTTGTAGATCACCTTCACTTACTTTTGATTTAATATATTCCAAATTGGATTTAATAACGATTTTTTTCTTGATGGTAGGTGATAACTTGAGTTCAAAGTAGAGATATTATTACAATTTTGTTTTATGTTATTAATACTTAGGGAAATTCGACTAATAATATTATTTGTTACGTGAAGAAATGAATGGGAATTATAGAATTATCTGAAATAACTTCGGAAATTGAGTTCCTGACTGAAATATACAAACACGTGTGCTGGACAAACAGTTATACATTTCTTTGTCTTATGATTATATCATAATGGGTAAAAAAATTTTGGTAGGGAGAAACTAGTAAATAGTATGGCAACACTAATAAAAAAAACCAAAGCGGCCATTATTGGTCTGTCATTGTCTTGTCAACGAGTCGTGGCCGCGGGTGATCTGCCAAAGCACCGTTTACAATCCCAAGAAAACCTCCCTTATCCATCTAAAACAATGGGTTCCAAATTGCAAGAGTACAAAGAAGCCTTAGAGCGCAATCTCGTTGACAAAAGCAAACCGTGGACCAAATATTTTGAGAAAGCCGAACAGAAAACCGGCGTGAACAGAGTTTACCTTTTCGTTGGTAAGTACGAGATCACACTTTTTAGCGTTTATTTATATCCTTAGCGGTCGGTTTGACGTTAGTTCTTTTGTGCAGGTTTGGTCGCGTTCACCGGTTTATATTTAGTGTTCGGTTTCGGGGCTGAGCTGATATGCAACTCGATCGGATTCGTATATCCTGCTTACATGTCTATGAAAGCATTGGAGTCGCCTCAAAAAGATGACGACACGAAATGGTTGACATACTGGGTGGTGTATGCGTGTTTCTCGATCGTTGAATACTTCTCTGACTTCATTGTCGGCTGGTTCCCACTGTACTGGCTAATAAAGGTGAGTTGGCATGTCCATATGTTACTAATCAAGATCTAACTATCAATCTTAACCTTTTAGGATGTGATCATGTACTAAAAAAATATTTTTCTTCATACATTTTCCAAATATTTTTTTGGTTACTAAATTAAAACCTAATGTATCCATAGTAGATGTATTCACATAGCTGTTGTAAAATATTTATCGCTCAACCTTTACACATATAGTACTTTTAGTTCAATTGTAATCAAGTTATGATAGAAATATATACATCAACCCATATGATATTCACATAGGTTTTGTTTGATATTGTTATAAGCAGTTGTAAGTAGTGTGGGGGGGAACTCAGAATACACAATACATAATCTATTGTCTATGCCCGTGTTAAATTCAAGCAGATAAATAAATATCCACTGACATTCACACAACACTATCTAGTCCCAAGTTAAGTATTAAGCTTGTACACCCAATAAAGATACTAGACAACTGATAAACATACTTATATATGTTTTTTGTACATACATATTATATATAGAAATCACCAGACCCATACAAACAGACATGTTCATGCACACAAATGTTTGTACTGCCCGGGACCAAACCTGAAACCCTTGGTGCAGTAGCCAACATTTCAACAATTACACCGAATGGGCCATCTGTTGTTGGTATAGTTACCAAATGTAATAACAATACCATTATGATTTATAGTTTGAAGGCTTCTAAACCATAACCTACTGTGCAGGTCCGAAAGGTACCAAAAGTGTTCTGATCATCAGCCTATAGCTGCACAGGGCACAGGCCACACAGCATAGCTATGGGGAGATTGTGATTTAACCCACCTCACGGTCCAATGCGGATTGGTGGCTAGTTTCTAGTTATCAGGATGTACTGCTTATCTGCTCAAATGTAGAGCGCATATAGACAAAAGATTCATCTAATGTTTGTTGTGGTCCACCCATGCTATGCATGACCGTAAATAATTAACTTTAACTGCTGCTTGGGTCCAAAAGTTTGTCCCCTAATACCCTACATTCTTTAAGCATGCCACTGTCTGAATTTTGTTATTAATTCACCAGTATAAGATGACCACTTGGCTACAAATGGTAAGTGGGGAAAACCATTAAAAATATATATTTTTTCTGAGACTTGTAATGGATAAATATTCTGGCAGTTATAGAATTTATAAAAACTTATAAGTGCTTATCAGAAAGAACTGACATCGTTGGTTTATCTTAGCTATCAATATATAAAGATAATAATTGTTATCTTAAATTGACTTTAATAGGTAAAATTCATCCATATCCATATAATGGCAAAGAAAGTAGAGTTACATTCAAGAGTTATCAATAAAAAGAATTAAGGTGGTCAAATAATAGTTACAGTTTCTTAATACATTTGTTTGATGTTACACAATGTGACTGATACCCACCATCTTTCTCTTCTTATTATTTAGAAACAAACATGTGGTTTATAAAAAAAATTTGATAGGAATAATCCAATTTTACATAAATAGGAATAAATAAAAAGAATAAATAAATAAATATCCACTGTGACAGTGAAAGTTGTCTGCTGAGTTTGGAGCAAGTGTAGTGTGTGATCTTTGCCTATCTTTACCGAAAAAAAGTATGACAATATTTATAAGCATGCATATATCTTTCAAATAACTGTCATGACTTAAGTTCACAAAATTACATCAAGTCTTTAATTTAAAATAGCCTTCATACTTTCACTGAGAATTATATTTGTAACATAAATAGTCTATACTACACATAAATAGTATTTTATCACCCCAACTTAATTGGAATGCATTAGTGCAAACGAAAACGGTTTTCAATATCTGATTAGACACATTAAATTACAAATAACCATTATTAACAATGAAGCTTTAAATATTGTAATGATCTTAAACATTAGTTATCTTACAAAGTTATGTATTTTTATTGTTTTATGATATTATCATTAGAGTCGTTTGAGTGGGGCGGCGGCATATACAATAATTACTTTTTTACATTATGCAATGATAACATATTACTCTTAGGTTATAGTCAAACTTTGTCTTATTATGACTAACCCCTCAGTGGTAACTTAATATATAATGAGCTGATAATGACAGTAACTGATCTGTCTGTTGATAATGTAAGAGTTGTGTCATAAAGTTGTATGTAAACAATCATTGAATGCACAAAAAAACCTTCATAATTTATATATATTATTATCAGTGATATTGAAATAGGAAAATAAAATATATTGGTAAATCTATATTTTGCTATAATTAAATGAAGTTTTCCTTGTTTTAGAGGAGGTAGCATTGATTGACATTGATTACATTTTATGATAGTAACCAAAATATGTAGATAAAAATTGGTTTCGGGTGCATTTAAATAAACATTAAAATACTATTTTAAGTAAGTACTCAAGAATCGTTATAATTTACACTGAATGGACCATCAAGTAATATTTATATAAGCCATGTTGGGTGGACAGGCCTGTCCTTGCAGTGGCACTTATGCTGATGATGATTTAAAGGTAGTATTAAAAAACAGGACTGTTCAATGTCTGAAGCAATTTCGAAATTGCGTATTTACTGTAAAGGTAATAAGTTTTTTTTTTATTGTTTTCTACAGACTAATTTGCAGTAACCGTAAAAAAATAAAATAAAAACGTTAAATGGATCTCGTTTCCATGTGTGCGGATGGCGAAAACATAAGACGCCAGTATGTTCTAATTGTCTTCGGGAATGCTAATTACTGCTCCGAAATCAATTAGTGCTGGGTCTGTTTGTAATATTCTGTTGGTAATGTGCGCAGGTACTATTTTAGTCTATACGAGATTGAAAGATACGATTAATTGCGTTAAAATCCCGACTAGGTATGTATAGCATATTGAAAGTAGGCACCTCTTATTTTACTCCTTTGCCAATCATCAACATACCTACCTATCTGTAAAGGGTGATTACGCCTCATTCGTCCACGTGGGCCCAGTTTGGATTGGCCGGCTTCACGCACAACCTTTGAATCTCTTCGCAGACGTGCGCAGATTTGTTCACGATGCTTTTCTTCACCTTACTTTCCTAATAATAAATTCAAATTAAAAATATAAACTAGGTCTTTATGGGTACAAGCCCTTGCGCAGAATGCCTATAAGATCTATCTACACTCGCCACTTTTCGATATATTTTATCTAACACTAACGACCCGCCCCGGCTTCGCACATGTGCAATGCTGATAATAGGCACGCTCCCGCCGCCCCGGCCGGCCGGGACCGCCGCAAACCTCAAAAAATAACAGTATTTCGTCACTATTGGGTGCTTTTATACATATAAACCTTCCCCTTCAATCAATCTATCTATTAAAACAACTGCATCAAAATCCGTTTCGATGTTTTAAAGATTTAAGCATACATTTTCTGTCCATAGGGAGATATGGGCAGAAAAAGCGACTTTGTTTTATACTATGTAGTGATAGGTCTCAAATGAAGAGCACACGTAATAATTGTGCAATGATTGCAGGTTGTACAATGATACATGAATCTAGCACCTTCCACGGAGATGACTAGGCGTTTACGTCATTCACAATTTACGTGTGCATGTAAACAAAATGGCACACATGCACAAGGTATATAAATAGCGTAGGCAGTGTTTACGACGTATATGGACCAAGCAAGGCAAAGGTTAAATACCTATATAAATAATTATACCCAAAATTTATTAAAAAGCGCTCATGTTTTTATAGCGTAGGACTATACTCGCGTGCAAGTAAATCGACTCAAGCCTCAAGTACGCATAACAAGTATAACTAAAAAATGCCTTATTATACCTCTATATATTATTTACATAATTAAAGCCTAGTAATTGAGCTTTAAAATGGTGTAAGTTGCATGAAAATCGATTCAGTAGTTAGTAAAAAAGGTTAATGCTAATGATAATGTAAAAATGTTGAAAATTCATACAATTTCACAGTATGGGGTTATTGTGTTTAAATGAAACAAAATGTGCGTAAGATAAAAAAATATTCGTGTCAATATTTGGTATTCCCTCCTCTAGCTCTGATCACTGCTCTCATGCGATTCTTCATCGACCTTATCAACTTTTTAATGGATGATTGTGGTATTCGACCCCACTCTTCTACCAACGCAGTCTTGAGCTCATTGATGTTTGTCGGAGCTGGATTCCTCGCTCTAACTTTCCTTTTGAGCTCGTCCCATATGTGCTCAATGGGATTTAAATCGGGGCTGAGCGCTGGCCAATGCATAGTGTGAATTCCAACTTCGTTCAGGAAATCACGTGTGGCCCGAGCAGTGTGACATCGGGCATTGTCATGCATCAAGATGAAATTTTCCCCAATAAAGCCTTGATAAGGGACAACTTGATCCAGTAGAACATTTTCAATGTAACGATCACTGGTCAGACCTCCTCCCCGGCCTCCCCCAGGAACGAAAACAAGGTCCGTTTTGCCTTCTAAGGAAATTCCAGCCCACATCATGCAAGATCCGCCACCATATGCAACGGTTTCCACAAAGCAGCACTGTGAAAACCGTTCACCGGGACGACGGTATACCCGACCTCTCCTGTCGCTGCCATGGAGACACATCCTCGTCTCATCTGTGAACAGGACTGACTGCCATTGCTCTATGCTCCAATCCAAATGTTCTCGAGCAAAGTGAAGGCGTGCTTGACGATGAGCTGTGGTCAACTTCGGGCCTGTAGCGGGTCTTTTCGGAGTAAGGTTAGCTTCTTTCAACCTTCTTCTAACTGTCCACTGACTGACAGTCACCCCGCGAACTTGACGTAGCTCCTGCTGCACATCTACGCCGGTAAGGTGTCGATTTCGGAGAGAGGTCGAGACCAAAAACCGGTCGTCACGCTCCGAGGTGCACCGGCGTCGGCTGGTATTAGGCCTCCGAGTGAAGGCACCAGTCTCTTGAAACCTTCTGTATACTCTCGAGACAGCGGACTGACTCATATTCAAACGACGAGCGACTTCTCGCTGGTTCAACCCTTCTTGCAACAGGGCAACGACTTGAGCGGCTTCTTCAGGTGTTGTATCCATAATTTTCTTCAAATGACGGCTTTAATTTGCAGAGATGTGTTCAGGTCAACGTCTAATGAGCGACTGATAAGAAAAAAACGATTACAGGGGGTTTTATAGGGGGTTGTGTCGCGCAAGTTGTGAATAGAGTTTACGGGAGGTTGCGTTCAGTTGCATTCTAAGTACAAGTGTTTATTTAAATTACTGATATTATGCTACCATTTGAAAGCCTAATTACTAGGCTTTAATTATGTAAAACTATGTAGAGGTCAAATAAGTCATTTTTAGTTATATCACTTTTTATGCGCACTTGAGCTTGAGTCGATTTACTTGCACGCGAGTGTAACATACCTTCTTACACAGGCATATTTTTTACCAATAAATAAACATTAATTGGTGTTAATATAATGTACATTTGACTTACATATAAAAGTACCAGGCGAGCATAATTGTATAAGAAATGCTTGGGCACTAATTTCGCTCAGTTTTGTATTTTTTCCTTTGTTATCAAAAGTTTCAGCTAAACACCCTTAAATTGTGCCGTCAATAGTTGCAAATCAAAGTGATTTACTGTATGGGAAAAGCGGAGGATATCTGGCACAAAATGGGAGAGATTAATGTCCAACAGTAAGCTGTGATAGGTTGAAGAGAAAGTAATTTAACTGCTAATAAACTTTTTAGTACTAATTAATCAGCGCAGAGACAATCTAAAAACAAAAGACAAAATAATTGAGAATGGTTAAGTGTTATTAATTAGTTATGTCTACGACAACTTTAGTTCTTATGAGGAGATCTGTAATGAATATTCTTAAATATGCGTGTAAACTATGTTTAGAATGCTATATATTTATATACAGTTTGTAAAACTACATGAATATGTGACTGACGTAAATGATGTCAAATGAGTGGTCTACTAGGTACCACCTAGTAGACCACTCATTTGACTCGACACTGAATCGTCTAGGTAAGTACCACCGCAGTGTCAGATATCGTCCCGTGAAACAGGAGTGTTATGCACTTTTGTGTTTCGGGATGTGGGCACTTTAGCTAGTGAAATTACCGGGTAATAGAGATCTAACATCTGTTGTCTCTTGTGTCGGGCGTAGCGTGGCATTGACGGAGAATATTAACTATCAGTTTTTGGTATCCTTCAATGACGCTCTGTCATGGTCAGGCGTCATCACTTACCATCAGGTGAGCGTCCTGACCGTCCTGTACACTTATAACATAAAAATATATTATCTACCTAAAAGTGAAAGAAGCAATCAAAAAGATTACCTTATTAAATGTTATCGTTTACCGAAAGAAGTGTAGTAGGTACCTACAAATAAGATGAATAAAACTCTGTAATCAAATCATGAACAACAAACAATTTTTACAAAAATAAAAACGAGTCAATTAATATCAGATAACCTTGAATATATGAGCACGTGAAAGGGGAGTTCATGTATAAGTCATGGAGTGTGTATAAAAAAATGGTTTCCTTGGAAAACTGTTATTAAGTTTAAGAAAATTATTGTGTTGCTACAATAAACCTTTCTCTTTTTTTCTTTCTTTCATTAGAACTTTTCTTGATATCATCGTGAGGAAACTTGCGCACGCCTGCGAACAGATTCAAAGGTTGTGCATGAAGGTGTCCAACCCGCACTGTGCCGGCGTGGACTACTAAGGCCTAAACACCCTATACGGTTAGGCTCGTGCCCCTCGGTGGGGACGTTTAATGAGCTGACGATGATGATGATGATGATTGGGACTTTCTAGGCTGATGATAATTTGTGGTTTATTTCCAGTGCATCTTCATCATATGGTGCTACCTGCCCACCGAGTTCAACGGCTCCCTGGTGATCTACTATCGCATCATCCGTCCGTACTACCAGAAACATCATGACCGCATTGACAACATGGCTAGCTCTGGTGAGGAAATCTATGCGTACAATCATCAAAGTAAATTAACATCAGATTTCCCATATATAACTAACGGAACACATTGCTGAAACTGCTGAGCATATAATTTTGATGATGGTTTAAAGCTATTTTGGAAATCCGAGTGGATGCATTAATTTATTACAAGATATTTTTTACAAGTACGATAGGTACTAAAAAAAACTTAAATCATGATCTCACATAAAATTGTCCGCTCCAAGACTATTGTCGAAAGTCGTTGACCATTTACGCCTTTTAAAAAATACTTCACATAAGAAGTTAAGTCTTATATATACTATCTTACTTAAATTTTGTTAGAAAGGGGTGGTGCTATTTATCGTTTAGAGCGCTATCCATTTCTCACTATATTTAAGTGAAGATCAACACTTGAGTCTCGTTCTAGAATACGGGCCTTAGTCTATCGTCACAACTTAAATATTTTTTATTACCTTAGCTAGAACGTTTTGTGATGATCTCTTCTTAATGTTTACGTCTGTCTGACGTCATATTATGACGGCTTGTGTATTTTGAATTTATAATTTTAGAACGATACAGGTAGTATGGAATTGATTTCATCATTTTGTTGATTCCATATTGCGGAAGCTGCCTCAGGCGTAAAATTTTAGTCTTTTTGGTCTCGTACAACAAAATCAAAATAAAAAAAAATCTATTTAGGTCCATAAAGAACACTTACAGTTAAATTTGATTCTACCACTGGTTGGGTGTGTTGTTGTCTACTGAGAATAATCCAGCAAGAAACTCGGTAGTTACTCTTTTCAGTATTTTTGTAAATGTTTACAATATTTCTGTTACGAACCTCCAAAACATGCCTGTTTCAATTGATAGAGTTAGAGATTAGTTAGATTGCAACTGCTCTTTGATTTGACAAGGTTTACTAGGTGGTAGACTCGGTACTGAGTCGTCTAGGTAGGTACCATCGCAGTGCCAGATATCGTCCCGTTAAACAGGAGTGTTATGCACTTTTGTGTTTCGGGATGAGAGCACTGTAATATAGCTAGTGAAATTACCGATTATAAGAGACCTAACATCAATCGTCTCGGGTGTCGAGCGCAGTGCGGCGTTGATGGGGGATAATAACTGTCTGTCAGTTGTTGGTCTCCTTCGATGCCGCTCTGTCATGGCTAGGCAGCCCAATAACACAAACTATTACAAGAATGTGAGAGTATCGCCGAGTTAGTGAGGTTACCGGAGGCCTTAACCCCCCCTTAACATTGAATAGGGTCGAAATTATTTGCTGAAATGTGTTATCTCGTTGAAGCACGCTAAAATGGCATAGAAAAATAAATAATTAAATGACTATCCATTTTTGAATACAATTAAAAATATAAACATTAAGTGACATACTTTAATTTATTTAAATCACTATGAGGTAGGCTGTTTGCTATGTCACTAATTCGTTATATTTTTTTTGTTCCATAATTGAGAGCAATTTATTAAGCCTTTCTTAACGACCGATTTTTAGTTAACATAACAGAAGTATAACATTTTCTTTACTTATATAATATTTAACTTTAATTGCATTTGAAGAACGAACTTGGATAGTTTGCATAATAACTACAGCAAAGTAAAAGTTTGAAACACTTGAAGCGTTTAAAATATTAATTTTAATTTAATTCAAAACTGCTACCTTCGTTCTTTTGTCTGTCAAAATAATGAAAGATTTAAATCATGTTTAAATTACAATGGGTATATACGGAATCATCATTAAATAAACATATTTTAATGGTAAAGATGAATTAACAATACTGTAATGCGTAGTATATACATATAGTATGTAGGTACATAAAATAGGTAGATATCAGCCAAAAGGTACGAATATTGAAGCCTATAAGATTTCTCAAAATATAGTTGTTATGAACATGACGCAACAATAATATAAAATAATTTGTTAGAATTCCAGAACATTGTGAATGATTTCTACAAACACATGGCTAAAACGACGAAAGAATTCGACAGTGTTATTGGAGATATGTTACCACGTACGTAAATATAATAAATTCGATAATCGCTCTGTGGGTTTTGCAAACTGTGTATCATGGAATTGAGAATTAAATTAACCTTGAACGGGCATATACCCTTATTTTACAATAATGGCTCAATACATAGATATATTTCAAATACGTGATAAATGTGTAAGACCTAATGTTCTTCCGAATACTTTTCTCATTGAATCCATCATCTATTCATGTATATGTAATGAGACTTGAAAAATACATTGTTTCATATAAATGAGCCTTTATTTTAATATAAAAATATTGGTAGCAAAAGTAAGGGTGTATTTGTCGTAATTTTATATTAAAGCTTCCTGTTGTAGCTTCAATGGAGTTTTGACAATGGGTTGTCACAAAATTTACTTAAAAAAACAGCATTCGTGTTTATTCGTCGGATGATGTTGCTTTAATTATTGCTTACGAAATACGGGCACAAAAGTGGATGTGCAAATATTGTTAGTTTTTGAGAAATATTTATTTTTTCATTATTGTTTAACACCGGAAGCAGCATGAGTGCGGTGTATAAAATTTCACTACTACATTCATAGATTTTTATTTTATTAGGTACAATAACAGAATATAAACTTTAGTTTCAACATCCGTAATACGGCATAAGACATGTTTTAAATTTATATCCCAATTACACATTCTACACAGCATTCTTACAAACACATGAGAGACAATCATCATCGTCAGCTTATTAAACGTCCCACCGAGGGGCACAGCCTACCCGTATAGGGTGATTAGGCCTTAGTCGTCCAGCGGCCCAGTGCGGATTGGACGACTTCACACAACCTTCGAATCTTTTCGCGGGCGTGCATGAAGGTTTCCTCACGATGTTTTCCTTCACCGTAAGAGCGTCGGATAACGTACATATATTTTCGAAAATTCGAAAACACATTGGTACGTGGCGGGATTTGAACCTCAGCCCTCCTGGTAGGAACGAGACAGTCCACACCATTGAGCCACCGACGCTCTGTCTGAGAGACAATGATATGCTAATTTAATATACATGGTAATACAGATTACTCTCTCACATAATTCTCAATATAATTTGTTATTGTTTATAAAACCGTAATTCCTGTATGGAGTAACCTGTAGTCTCACTATGCAACTCTGAATGGGCAACTAATAGGAATTAAGTGTTCACAAATACATTTGCATTTTTAAATTCTTATAATGATAAACTGTAAAAATATTTGCCCATGGTGTATTTTAACATTTTATTACTTTTTCAATAACCAGTAAATGTGAGAGAATTGGTGCAAAAAGCAAATCTCAAGATAGATGTTTCGATGAAAAAGCTGACCGAGTGAATGCTTATAGAATATCAAGATATCTAAGCTTGTATGTTTTTCGACTTAGTCACATATTTTCACATAAATGCTCTACTAGATATATTACACAGTTTTTAGTATTTTTTGATAATAGAATATTATTTTATGAAATTAATTAGGCATACCAATATCATATACATTAATTCGAAATCAATTAGTTAAGGTCTTTTTACAAAATTGGGTAGAAGTAAGCTGAATTATATGTATATTTTTTGTAATTATCTAAATATTACGTACACAATTTTAAATCCATTGCAACGTCGTTCTAAACATTATATTTAGCACTCGCTTAATCGTTAATTATATGTAGCAATGTGCTTTTAGTCTCTAGTTTTTGTTTTTAACTTTATTAGTTACTATTTAAGTTGTTAACTTAATCTCTTACTTATCTACATTCACTTATTGTAGGTAAAGCGGACTAGAGAACATTCGAAATTACAAAGTTGGTAAGTTGATAAATTGAAAACAGTTCAATACACTGGTAATGTCACTAACATCGCTTTTAGTATGATTGGCTGTAATTAATGCATTTTGTTTGAATGATAACAAAGTTGCGCTTATTTAATCATGTTATTCAATTTATTTGTATTATTTAAATATTTTTTATTTTTACATCGGTATGATTAATACATTTATAAATTATTTGCTAGTCCTTTGTGAGAAGTACATTATGCGTTCGAAACGTATTTTCATGATATTCGTAATTACTTACTTCAAATATAAAACACTATCGTCACTATAACACTTACAGTCACGTTTTTGCATATTTAGAAAAACTTTTCAATTGTAAATAGTTTTCTAATGTGTCAAGTAGGTTGCGTAGTCAATGGAAAAATTAATACTTAAAGATAACGGCACGATCCAAAAGTATTGTGTGCTTCAAGCTGTAATAATCATATTTGAAATCGCAATTAAAACGAATTTTGACAACGCTAAAAAATACTAAATAGTACCACAAGTCAAAAAAATAGTTCCACTTCAGTTTCGGATATATAGCTATAGGTTGGTGAGGATTACAGCTTGACGTTCAAGCTATAATCGGGTACTATTTTTTAGCGTTGTCAAAATTCGTTTTAATTGCGATTTCAAATATGAGGATTACAGCTTGAAGCACACAAAGTATTTGTAAAATATTTATTTGAATAAAGATAAGTTGTATTAAGTTTGAGTTTATGGAGTATTTAATTACGTTGATAGAAAATATATCTGACATCTGATTGAATAAAAATATACTAAGAAAAGCATGCACTCTGCGTTATCTATGTTCGTAATCTCATGTTAAGACAATTATTTTTAACACTTACGAGATAAACACTATCGGTTGTCCTGTCTGTCTTTTAGGTGAGCTATTTGTATTATCAATCGTAGTGAAAATGACGTCACTCATGTTACTGATTAGTTTTTATTTATGCTTATCGTTTTGTTTCTTTCAAAAGTAACAAATTATAAAAGTAACATTAAAGTTATTAACACGGGTATCTATGTAGACATGCATGTGTAGTTTAAAAATATTTTTTTAACGTTTGTGCTTGCAAGGGGGAAGCAGGAGAGGGCAGTTATTTTTTTGTCTTTATTAGTACAACGTAAATATTTACAATAAGCATATATATTTTTTTAATCAAGTCGATATGGATTCAAAAGCTAAGATAATGCGACCAATATTGGGCCACTTTAATCGCCCTTTCATTTGCCATCGAGAGGTCCCGGAAACCAAACGAAGATGGATAGATCGGGCAAGACAGTAGGTGTAACATTGTCTGCGAGCACCACACTCACACAAACTGCTTCTGGAATATCCCCGTCTTACACGATTTTGACAGCACCGGCCAGCACCTGTGACACCAGCCTTCAGTTTATTCAGAGATACGATTACAATTTGTTTCTTTGTGTAAAAGGACTTTTTGTTAAACAAGGGATGTCAGCATAATAAACACATTTATTTATTTATGGTACACAAACAGGATACAGTCTTTACATTAAAAGAAAACAGTTCACTAGTCAGGACTGTAGCCCAGAGACGGTGTACACAGCGTGATTACAGGACTTTTTAAAAATATTATAAGATAAGCTATAAAAATATTTAAAAAGAAAAACAGTACTAACAAACCTACTTAATTATTAGCTTTCCTAAGTCGTTCAGGCGGAAGATATGGCTTTTTTTATACCAAATAAAATTATCATTGAAGATGTCTATCTCCCCATCACCCATATTAGCATTACATGGGAGGACAATGTACTTTATCCATGTTGCACCCAGCACCACGACATATAATAATTATCAATTACATTTTTTAAAGTAATTTTATCAAAATATTTGATACTTTTAAAAATGGTTATTGTTTTAGTTTTTTATACATATATAACTACCAGAGTTTATTATGTATGTTTATTAGTATATAATCGATTGAGCCCAATACTAGCATTTAAAAGTAGATATTTATTTTTGTGAATTCCGTGAATAGCACACACGGTTGACAATTGTACTATTGAACTAAGGGTAAAGATAACAACATGCTTTCTGCGAAACATTATCAGCAACTCATACCGGGTTCTTCAAATTCTGCTTGAATTATTCATTCGTCAAAATAAGAAGCGTCCATGCATTGAAACAAGCAATTAATATTAAATACTAATTGATTTATTATACATACATTCAATCTGAATTAGCTAAACTTTTTACTGTTTTGTCTATAAATTTTGACTTGATGCAAAAATGCAGTTATTTCTCTTTGACTTAAATCCTATTTGACATGTAATTTATTTTTAATATTCACGCATGTTTTTTTTATTTCAGCCAGCCGTTTGGTAGCAGACGCCATTAACAGGAAGACCAACTAATAAATTCATCGCATTATGAAAATGGGTCGCGAAAGTACAAAATGTGGTTGTCCGCCCCGCTTTATAAGCTTTCTAGCACAACAGGCTTAAATTTATATAATTGACGTAATATTTTTAAATATAACATTGTTATATAATAATCTACACATTGAAGATTTCTTCGAGGCCAAAAGTTTGAGAGTGCCCCTTTTACACACTAAGGCTATTCTAAAATAAGACTATCCCTTTCTTACACTATTCAAGTAAATTTCAACGCTTGAGTCTCGTTCTAGAATACAGGCCTAAGACTTAGCTAACAATATTTTTGGAAGTACAAGAAATTAATAGTTTGATGGCAAAACAGTTATACAAAAAGTTAATTATGTGACATTGTATCTAGCATGAAACATGTCTTCATCACTATTCTTTAGAATATTTGACTGGGATGTCGAAGTGCTTAAATATGAGCAATGTCATATTCATAATTGGAAAGCACGAGTTTTATATTGAAAACTATGTATTATTTAAGTTGTTTTTTGTATAATCGTGACACTATATATTTTTTCTCTTTCCTATTTTTAAATTAATAAGTTAAATCTTCTTTTCGGTTGGTGATCTTGTAGAGATTAGAAATTAAGTGAATACAACTATTAGTTCTTTTTTTACTTCCCTATTTTAAGATCTCGTAGTGTAACAATGAATTTCTTGTTTTAATTCCAATCAAGGATTGCTCAAGGAATGTTAGCAACTCTGTTAATTTTTTTTTTCTTTTAGGGTTGAGTGAAGTCATGAACTAAGTTTAAGATGAAATATTTCTAAATATTGCCATATTCAAATTACCGTATTCTTTCATGTTCTGGAATATGGAACTGTCAAAATGTATTTTTATATGAGTGTTGCCAGATATTGGAATGCATGCTTATCACGACAGTGTTGCCACGTTTTAGCTTTATATTTAGTAATGTTACCGATGTTATGTGCCTTTGATGATGTTTCGGCTGTCAGCATCAATTTTTGTATTGAATGGAATTGTCTTGTCATTTTTTCACGTAATAAAAAGGAATTCATTGTAACTAGGAGTTTCATTTGAACCTTATTTTTATATGTATATTTTTTGTCAAATAGAATGAAAATATTTAATAACTTAAGCTACAACGCCGAAACTAAAGTGGTACTATTTTTTTACTTGTGCGACTATTTCAGGACAATTTTTTGGCGTTGTTTTCATGATTTCAAATATGAGAAATATGAGCTTGAAGCACACAAATAAATACTGAGACTTCATTTACACAAATAACATAAAAGTGCAAGGCTTGTAAACTTGTTTTACAAGCCTAAGCGATACCATACTAAGCGATTATGTAAATATATTCCTCCTCCGGTTTTCCCATCCAGCCTTCTCCAATGCAACTATTTTTTAAACCAATTGAACCCAAAGGGAACTGGTCTAATAGTCAATGCAATTATAAGACCATTATTATCTATAAAATTTATTAAACTAATAATACACTATACAAACATTAATTAAGAAATATTTAGGCTGTTGCCTCTTTAGCTTTCTCTGCTTCCAATTCTTTCGCCAACCTCTGCCGTTCCGCGGTCTGTTTTCCACGCTGTCATGTAAGTGCGCGGGTGGATGGGGAAGAAGCCAGATAAACCTGTAAAGAAGGTAAAAAGAATATTAAATAAATAAATATCCACTGACTTTCACAAAGCGCCATCTAGCCCCAAGTTATGAGTGAAACCTGTATTATGGGTAATAAACAATGAATGAACATGCTGATAAACATTATTTTTGTAAATACATACATATTATACATAGAGAATGCCCAGACCATTACAATCAGACATGTTCATGCACACAAATATTTGTACTGCGGAGGATCAACCGGGTACTTGGTGCAGCATCACGTCTCAACCATTACACACATGGGTCAAAATATTTACCTATAATAAGCTAGTAAAATGTAAAGCATAAAGCATTGTCGGGCTTACATCTGAGTCACTGTAAACTTTTATATAAGAAGTATATAAAGGATTGTCTAAATTAGCTACTGTTAGTTAATTAGCCTATGATAGTAACTGCTCATATTGGTTCATCATTATAAGCTCATTAAATGTCCCCACCAAGAGGCATGAGCCTACCAGTAAAGGATGTATAGCTTTAATTGTCTATGCGGGCCCAAAGTGGATTGGCCGACATTAACAGATTTCAATTGCTCACTAGGCTTTCAACAATGATATTCTGTACATATAAAGCCAGATACATCATCCATGCCTCAAAAGCGAACCACCGTACAGAGTACAGTTTGTACTCTTTTGTTTAGGTAAATGTATGCTCATTCAAAATATGTGTATTTGTCACTGCATTCGGAACACTAACTTCTATCCACTTCTTTATGTAACTTGAAGAATCTTCAATAAATAAACAAGACTGAAATATCACACACAGCAAGAGTAAGGGACCATTGCGCCATAAGCTATCAAAATGGTAGTCCTTTAACTAGAACTATGCTAAACACAAAAAGTGATTTCAGAGCAATGGTGGTTAAATGAATATAAGCTAAGGAGTAGACCAAAGGCTTAAAATGCTTCTATAGGATGAGTACAAGCTCAATACACTTTAAGCCCACCAAATGACCATTGCTTTAGTGTTTGCTTGCAAAATATGCTATCTGCTATTGAGCCCTTTATTGCTGCTACTAAAGATATGAAAGTCAAAATCCATTTAATCAGATTAGGCTAACAAAAAGTACTTATGAAAACCAAAAAGAATACAATAAAAAACATTAAAAAAACTAAAGAAAGCACAAAAATGAATTTTGATACATGGACAAAAGGGCTTCAGCATTTTGGCCTGTTGAGAAAGAAGAATCCAAGAAAACTCAACAGTATAGCCTTTTTTAAACAATGATTTTAATGTACAGATATTTAATAAACACTGAAGTAGCTGAGCAGTTCAAGGCCATGGATTTTTATCACATAAATATTCCTCGATAGTATATGTTTCTAGTTGTAAAAAAATATACATGCAGATAAATTACTGAATACTATAACAACATGTGGATAAGTCCCAATGTGTTATCTGATCACTTACCAAATAACTCGGCCACAGGAGTGCTGACATGAGCACCTTTACCAAGCCAATATTTTATTCTTTCCAAATTAAGAGCAACTAGTTTTTCATTGTTAATGTTTGGCATTGGGTCAAAAGAGCCCAGTTGTTCAATCACTGGCTGGCTATTCAACCTTTTTCTCTGGAAATAGTAAAAGAAAATAATATAAACTTAAAAAGTATTTCTTTTTACACCAAAAATATGGCTCTGCAGAACCACTACAAAGACTTTTTTTCTCATTATTTGATAAAAGAGGGCAACCAGTCTTGCATGGTAAAACAGACATACAAGTGTTTTTTATAAGACTCTTATAATGACTTTAAATATATTTCCCCTTTTTCGTGTGAACTTGTTAACTGCTAAAAATGGTTAACTATTTTTATGAGTTTTCATTTGTCTAAATTTTGTGAATA
This sequence comes from Leucinodes orbonalis, assembly GCA_019425675.1. Lineage (NCBI taxonomy): Eukaryota > Metazoa > Arthropoda > Insecta > Lepidoptera > Crambidae > Leucinodes > Leucinodes orbonalis. The sequence goes on along the minus strand of PQWD01002253.1, from coordinate 34,028 downwards.
TTTTTTAAAACTTATGTATAAATCAACTGGAAATTGGAACACCTAAAAATGATAATTAATGATTACAATATTCTTGAGCATTTATAGCTAAAGGTACATTTTTGAAGTAAAAGTAGAAACTTACGTGAGTGACGGATATATGGTAAAACGGCTATTGGTACATCCTTGACGAATTAAACGTATCGATTTTGCTGCTCTGGCAAATATCTGCCAGTGCCACTGGCAGGGGGTAGAGACATTTATTTATTTCAATGTTTTAGAATTCAACCAATTTACTTAAAAATATAACCTAACTTTTTGCAGTCTCCTTTTTTTTAAGTATTTTTCAAAGTAGAGCAAAGAAGTTATAGAACATTCAGCCTCATTTTGTTTATAAAACATCTTATTTCCTTAACAAGTAAAATAATTATTATAATTGTACAGTCGCCATCAGATATATATGAGCAGACAAGGTGACCAAATACATCTGAACAGTTCAAAATTTCAATAACTTTATACAGTACAAGTTACCATAAATATCTAAACAGCAACCGCTTCATTAATACTGAGCAAGTGCCTGTCAATAACTTCTATACACAAAATTTTCAATAATATCTGAACACTCAAAATGTCAAGTGTTACTAAGGAGATAAACAATGTTTATCTGCTTAGTTACACTTGACATTTCTTAACTGCATGACATTAAAAGAAAAGCATCAATCACTACTGTAAGCGTATAAGTCACGTCAACAACTACGTCTCCGAGTATCCTCATTGAACCACTGCTCGGCTGTCTGCGCAAGTGGGGATGGTCAGTCTCGGCTCTTGCTTGGCTCGGTTCAGTTAAGAAAGACTCTAGATAGTTAATTTGATACTGGATTAATTATTATTAAGTAACTGTTAATGAACTAGTGTGATAATATTTTTTTAGTAGGTTCAGGCGAAGCAAACACTGGCGTACCATCCTTTACAGGATCCATTTCGCCGCTTTTTCAGGCCCCAATTTGAGAACCTTTGGATAATACCAGAACGCTGAAATTTTTGTCATTTAGTAAGATATAATAAGTTACTTTAAATCCAAAACTCAAGTCTGTAGGTCATTTAGTTCCGACGTTAAGCAAAAGCAAAGTTTCGCATTTTCGACAGATAGACACTTACTCCCTCATGATCATCAAAATAAGATATCTTTACAAGTAATAAATTAAAGAATGTTCAACGGCCAAGTCACACAACATTAACCATAATAATAAAGAAATCTCAGTAAGGAACCTTAGTCTTGGCACGTCTTGATTTCATTACTTTTGAGAGATAATCAAGCAGCTCCATCGAGACTTAGCTAGATTTTATACAGAATGTTTTTGGTGGATAGGCCATACTCGTCTACGCGGGTCTAGTGCGGGTTGGCTGACTTGACGCACAACATTTGATTCTCTTCATTTGAATCTTCGATGGTGTGCGATGGTTTCCTCGCGATGTTTTTTTCTCCGTTAAATAATGCTTATTATATAAATAAAAAAAATCCACTGACATTCACACAGCGCCATCTTGCCCCAAGTTAATCGTGAAGCCTGTTTATTATTATGGGTACTAAACAACGGATAAGCATACTTATATCCTTTTTTTGCAAATACATATGTACATATCATACATAGAAAACACCCAAATTATAAACAGTTCATGCATACAAATGTTTGTACTGCCCGGGGATAGAGCCCGGTATAGCAGCCGACGTCTCGACCATTGTTTACCAAATGGGTCGTCAAACAATAATTATAGTACTAATAAAAACTGTAATATCAGTATATATATATTATAAAGCTGAAAAGTTTGATTGTTTCTTTGAACGCGCTAATCTCAGGAACTACTGGTTTTTCTTTCGTTTTAGATAGCTTATTAATCGAGGAAGGCTATAGGCATATATTCATCATGCTACGAGCAAAATAAGCGGAGCAGCAATGAAGAATGTTTCAAAATCGGGGGGATTTTTTCATGCTTGGAGCTTCCGCTGCGTACGGTGCGTAAACGGTTAAAGTCCCGCAAAATTCATGAATGAGAGTATTGTTTCCCTTTTAAAGGTCTACAAAAAAGTCCGCGATAGCATATGTCTTATCTTATAAGGTTAGCCCCCTATAACATATTTTTTGCTAATTTTTTTTTAAAATAATGCATCATTTGCAAAGGAGTTTTCATAAATATGATAATAATCTATAGGGGGGTGTTGGTGCGGTGGTTGTTGTGTGTAGGGAATCTTCAATTAAACTGCCGCTTGTTCACACCACTATTATATTATAATAATATTTAAATTTACAAATTATATGGCAATGCAAGAAAAGAATGTTATAAGAAAAGCGCGGGAAAGGTATGTATGTAGCGTGCGACGTTGTCGGGCTCGGGTCCTCTCTCGTACTGGTGTTGGCCGGCGCTGTCCGAGCGCGGCCGTCGGGAGTCTTCGGGTCGTCGGCGGTGGTCGGCTCGCGTTGCAGGATTCCCGATGTAGCGTCGGCTCGTTGTTGCTACGCAGACTGTGCGGCGGCGGAGCTCGCGCCTTCGGGAGCGTTCGGCTTGTCGGGGATGTTCGGCTCGCTGTTGCTACCCAGGCTGCGTGTACACCTTGTGCGCCGCTATGCGATGTTAATAATGTTGATGTTAAATTGTAAATGTATATTTGATTGTTATATGATTGGAATGTTTTGATTATTGTTTATTTGTATATGGCGTGATATTTATGTATGTATAGAGTACTGTATAATAATAAGTATATATATTAAATGTTATAAATATTTTATATAGTAAAGTATATATGTAATGTAATATGTGGGATCCCGCCACAAATCCTTATCCAAATAAATACTTAGTTTATCACAAGTATTTCATTTTAAACAAAGTTGCCCTTTACATCATTCAACTTAATTAATATCTTATGAGATATCGCAGTTTTAACTCACCTATATATAAACATCGTTAGGCCAAAGTATTTCACGCGGAATAAGTCGCACGCTAAAGCTAGTTAAACTGATATTACGATAACTGCGTATGTCTGTCTCATTGTTCATCTATAATTTGGTTCTGTGTGAACAACTTAATGAATTATCGAACTGATAAAAAATACTGTCCACTGAAAATTACTAATCGGACACCTCCTATGTTCATGGTCTCTAGTACTTATAATAGATATGTTGTGTTTGAAGATTAAAAAGTAATTTAAGAAATATTATTGTTATTGTAGAGTTAATTGAGTAATAAAGTTTAATTTTTTAGAAGCAAAACTTTATTACTCAATTAAAAAAATGTTTAAAAAAAACCACTCTTCCCAGGGGACTAGGGGAGGAGTGGGATTTTTTTTGAAGGGGGGGGGACAAAGCGAGGGGTGACTTCTATACAGTACAAATTACCATTAATATCTAAACAACAACCGCTTCATTAATATTTGAGCAAGTGCTGTCAATAACTTCTATAACACAAGCTTCAATAATATCTGACACTAACGTCAAATGTATCTAAAAATGATTTAAATATCGAACAGTCGAAGAAAGGTGTAGAAATATGTGGACTTTTTAACTGCAATTGAAATAACTTTTGGATAATCATGTATTAAAAATGAGATGACGCTGGCAGTTTATAAAAGTTTGAAGATTTTACTCTTGTTATCACTAATTATCTACTGCAATTACAATACAAGCAGTATTACGTCAGTGGCCATTGGTGTGACTGTTTGTCCTTCAATCTGGACGGTGCGGGTTCGATGCCTGCCAATCAATGTCCTTCAAATTTTGAAATTATAATTATTTATATGTACGTTTTGCGAGACCAGTGAACTGGGGTCTTCTGATGCCACACACTTATGAAGTGAGCCATCGAAGCTCATGAAGCTCTTGCTGTGTCTCTCGATATCTCTAAGGCATTTGACAGAATTGGCACGTCAGCCTTATTCCTTCCAAATCAAAAATCTTAAAAAATTAAGCTTCCTTAATTTGGTTTCTTGATGGCGTTTGCACCTGATATCAATTTCCTGAGTGTCTGAGTGAATAGTCTTCATGCTACTGTTCTGACGCACCCGGCTATCGACACCAGTGTTCCTCAGGGTTCGGTCCTATCCGCAACTCTTATTCTTAATGCACATAAATGATCTGCTTATGCCCGGTATTATTGGGTACGCAGATAACGGACATAAATCTACCGGATGCAAGGGCAGGTGAGGTAGGAATCCAGTCTTGTCGAGAGGCTATGGTGAGCCGTGTGACGCATCCCTTCAAGCAGTATCCTCTTGAGGTGATGTTTATCTAAACTTGCTTGAAAATTTGAACTTGCTTCGACTTTCCGGAATCTAGCTGTTAAATAATACGCCTTAGGCGACCCTACTTTGGCTGATGCTTAACTGCAAATCCTGGAGTAGCGTGTAGAGTTGCATTGCACTGGATTATACAGGTTATGTTTCGTGAGCGTGCGAACGAATAACACGAATTAATTCAGGATCCAGGAGACATTCACCACCGGAGACAAGTCGCAGGCGAGCATTCCGTTCTTACGTGGTCGACATTCCATATATCTGCACAATCCGCTTGGTGCCTCGTTTCTAATGTGCACTGCAAAGAAATTAACTCGTTGCCCTCTTGTGTGTTCCCAGAACATTACTACCTGCACTTTTTAAGGCAAGCGTGAAAAGACTGTTTCTAGACAGGCGTGGTCCATCTTCGACCGTACCATCACATACCATCAGGTGAGATGCGGTCAAATGCCTGTCTATAGAAGATTAAAAAAATATCCGACGCTATTAGATAAAGGAAAACATTCAAGACGAAACCAGCGCACGCCTGTGAAAAATTGAAGGTTGTGCGTGAAGTCAGCAAATGGACGACCACGAAGGCCTAAATATACTAATGTGTAGGCGCAAGTCCCTAGATGGGGTCGTATAATGGGCTGATGATGATGATGAACTTACTAAATAATTATTATCACACTAAGTCATTAACAGTTTCTGAATAATAATTAATCCAGTATCATATCGATTATCCAGAGTCTTTCTTAACTGAACCGCTAAGCCAGAACTGAGACGACCATCTCCACTTGCGCAGATAGCCGAGCAGTGGTTTAATGAGGATACTCGATGACGTAGTTGTGATGTGACTTATTCTTAAAACTAGCTTTTGCCCGCGGCTTCGCTCGCATTAAATTCGGGATAACACGGTACTGCATTATCACTATACATACGGTTTCCCCTCCCTCCAACTTGAAACCGAATTTTTTTTTAGCAAAAATAATATAAATTTCAGAATTTTTTCTATCAAAAAAATATGTTATAGTGAGCTAACCATAAAGATAGACATATGCTGTCGCGGACTTTTTTGTAGATCATTAAAAGCAAAACAATACTCTCATACATAACTTTGTGTAACTTAACCGTTTTACGCAGCGTACGCAGCGGAAGCTCCAAGTATGAAAAAAATACCCCCGATTTTGAAACATTCTTCATTGCTGCTCCGCTTTCTATTACTCGTAGCGTGATGATATATAGCTTATAGCCTTCCTCGATAAATAACTATTATGGGGTTTGCGTATATGTGTGTTACCTGATAGATGGTGCAGGTTAATCGACCAAGGAGTCCAGTTAAACCAATTGTTCACTTGATCGTTTATTATTGCGATGAACACAATCACAAGCACAATAAGTACAGCACAAAAGTCTCACAGAAAGTACAGAAGGAGTAGAGAAGAGATAGTGATAGACAGAAACATTAAACAGATAGATTAGCGACTAAATAATAGTTAGCGTAAGCAAGCAAAAATGTAAGCGTATGCGCAGAGTCATGTACTCGACTCGACTGTCCTTGCAAATCGGCCGCCCGCTAGCAGTGCACACGGGGCGGGCCGACCCGGGACCGGTTTGTCCGAGCGTGGATTTGCTACGACAAAATCACTACTAACAAAAAGGTGAAACTTGTCTGTTTGTTCGTAGTGTTACAAATATACTTTAACAAAGTGGTTATTTATTTGCTATTTAATTTTTTAATTGATGTTTTAATATTAAATACAATACCGTACCAAAGTTTAATATATTATGACAATGTTAAATGTAACAATAATACAATACTTAATAAAATGTAATTACAATGTTTATGGTATGTGTTAATTAGTGCTTGTAATTCAATATTTTATTTTAAGTTTTTTTTGTACATTAATTTAGAATGTAAGATACATAGATCGTAAGTTATATTTAATTTATATTATTTGAATAGGTTTACTTTAACATAGAAATGTTACACAATATTCAACATCTTTATATATTATGTTGCTATATATAACTATGCTATAAAATGGAGACCGACACTATCTAACACTGAAAGAATTTTTTAATTCAAACCGGTAGTTCTGAGATTAGCGCGTTCACACAAACAACAAACAAACTCTTCAGCTTCATATATTAGTATATAGATTTGTCATATCAAATGAAAATAATCATATACGCCCACAGTAGTGATTGATTTTATCTTGTTCTTTTAATGTCATGCAGACAAGAAATGTCAAGTGTAAACTAAGCAGATAAACACTGGTTAATTCTCCTTAGTAACACTTGACATTTTGAGTGTTCAGATATTATTGAAATTTGTGTGTATAGAAGTTATTGAAGGCACTTGCTCAGATATTAATGAAGCGGTTGCTGTTTAGATATTTATGGTAACTTGTACTGTATAGAAGTTATTGAAATTTTGAACTGTTCAGATGTATTTGGTTACCTTGTCTGCTCATATATATCTGATGGCGACTGTACATTAATTTCGAAGATTCGGAAACACATTGGTACGTGCCGGTATTTGAACCTCAGACCTCTTTTTCTTTTTATTGAAACATAAAAATATACCTACTACTTAGGTATACTTCTATGGGTTAATCAACTTTGTACATGTTTTAGTTATACTTTATTTCTAAAAGACTACCTTTATTGGGGGAAGGGCGTGGGTGTCGTACCAATCAATTTTTTTTCCTCTCAATACAATCCGTCCTCTTGCGTCATTTAAACATTCGCCCACATAAGATTTAGGCCTTGCCCTGCCACTGATCTTTAATATCTCAACAGGTCATACGAACCATGAAAATGCCCAAGATCCCCAACAAGCTGATGCTAACGACGCATGAGTATTGGAGGCAATGGTGCGTACCTCACTGGCCATGTGGTGAAATGGTTTCGATCCCCGAGCAGTACACACATTTGTGTGCATTAATATTATTATGTTAATTCTTAATATTTTTAAATTAATAACATTATTATTTGTTCGGACCTTAGTCGGGAGAAGAATGATGTAACTACAAATTTCTAGTCTAAAACTTTGTATTCGAGGTAAATAAAATTACAATATAAATTATGAATGACGCGCGCGATGGTCGGTGGTATCCACAGACATCAGAATATACATTAGACTGGACAAGCCGCCAAGTTTATAGGCAGTCCCAGTGTCGCAATTTCTTTTCGGTTCTAACCTGTGAAAAGTTATTATATTCTTGGTAAATTTACTGATTCATTGCGATGATGGCATGTTACAATTGCACAGGATGGCATTTTGGAAAAAAACAGTAATTTCTTCTAATATTCGTACGTCTTGACTCGTCTCACAGAGCGTAAACTGGCAGCCAGTGTATGCTCGTTGAGCTTACAGTTGTCGCACTTTAACGCGGCTTGCCCCATCTCCTGTATTGGGAATCTGTGTGGTGTCGGTGAAGTGTCCTGTCGCGTCGCCAGCCGCCCCGCGCCCCGCCGCCGCGCGCGCACGAACGGCTCAGCCGACGCGCGCCGATGGTGCCCGAACAATTATTAATTTATGTTCACACAGTAAGCAGTACCTATATTGCTCTTCACAAGAAATCAATAAATATCCACGGACATTCACACAGCGCCATCTAGCCCCAAACTTACCTGTATTAAGGGTACTAAACAACAGATAAACAAACTAATACACTTTTTTTGTAAAAACATACATATGATAAATAGAAAACACCCAGACCATTATAATTAGACATGTTCATGCACACAAATGTTTGTACTGCCCGGGGATCGAACCCGGCACCCTTGTTGTAAGAGCCGACGTCTCATTACACCAAAAGTCGAAAAACGGCAAAAGATGACAACTAGCTACAATCATAAACTATCGACAATTTATGATTAAATTATGTTCTTCTTTTCTTACAGATGATGAATGATGTCAAGAACTGCTCTGAGGGAGCCAGTATGATGCCAGCAAATATAATTACAATATACATATCAATAATATTAAAAGTATAGATTCGTGATATGCTCACAAAACAACCGAAAAAAGTGTTCCGAATACAGTGACAGCGTGAGCGTCGGTGGCTCAATGGTGTAGACTGTCGCCTTCCTACCGGGAGGGCTGAGGTTCAAATCCCGACACTTACCAATGTGTTTTCGAATTTTCGAAAATATATGTATGTTTCCGACGCTCTTACGGTGAAGGAAAACATCATGAGGAAACCTTCATGCACGCCTGCGAAAGAATTCGAAGGTTGTGTGAAGTCGTCCAACCGCACTGGCCCGCGTGGATTAATCACCCTATACGGGTAGGCTCGTGCCCCTCGGTGGACGTTAAATGAGCTGATGATGATGATAACACATACGCATATTACGAATAAGCGTACATTCACATAATCAAAGAGGCTTTAACTGTACCTACTCTCTTCGACGGTTCATTTTTGAGGCACGGGTGGCGTATCTTCCTTTATATATACAGAATATCATTGATTCATATTTCATTTCTTCTATATGACTACCTATTTCTCGTGGCTTCGCTCGTTTTGACCCATGGAACGCCGGGAATCCAGACAAAATAGAAAATCTGTTGTGTGGCTTAAAGCGTAATATGCTGTTTAAGGGGTAATTAGTTTTATTAATGCCCTACTTTATTACCTTAGGGGTTTAACCAAAATCCTCTCTTAGCGGATGCCTACGTCGTACCATGTACCTGCAAGCTAAATTTCAGACCGATCCGTCCAGTGGTTTGGGCTGTGCGTTGATAGATCGCTATGTCAGTCACCTTTGAGTTATATATATAGCATTTAGCTTCTAACGGTTTTTAGAACTATCGAAGGACTATAGAATTAGGTATTACACACAGACATCCGAATATACAATTAGACTGGACAAGCCGCCAAGTTTATAGGCAGTCCCAGTGTCGCAATTTCTTTTCGGTTCTTACCTGTGAAAAGTTATTATATTTCTTGGAAAAACTGATTCATTGCGATGATGGCATGTTACAATTGCACAGGATGACATTTTGGAAAAAAACGGTAATTTCTTCTAATATTCGTGCGTCTTGACTCGTCTCACAGAGCGTAAACTGGCAGCCAGTGTATGCTCGTTGAGCTTACATTTGTCGCACTTTAAACGCGGCTTGCCCCATCTCCTGTATTGGGAAATCTGTGGTATTACACATAGGTAATTAGTTCGACCCAGCCTCATTTGGGCGAAGGGTGTCCCAGTGTTGTCAACTGCTAGCCTTACTCAGAAGCTAGAATAATTTCACAAATAGCTAGATTGCCGGTTTTTTCACCCCGAAAAGTAGCTAGAAGTAGCTAAATTCTCCGCCACCGATGAAAAGGTGACTTAGCCTTAAGTTCCTAATAAGTTTAGCTACGTTTTTTTTCAATTGTAGCTGTCCATCATCTAAATTAAGCTGGATCTAGCTATATAAGCTAAGTTGGCAACACTGGGGCATCCTTCGTTTGCCGAGACCCGGTCTCCACTCCAGAACTCGTCTGCTCCAACGGCCCGAGGTTCTGCGACATACGTGACCAGCCCACTGCCACTTCAACTTGCTGATCCGGCGGGCTATGTCGGTCACTTTAGTTCTCTAATAAATAACACGTTGATCTCACTACTATGAAAAATAGCCTTAATATGAAATTTTAAAATAACAAAGTTTTCTCTTAAAAAATTATTTAGATAGATAAATATTAGATAAATATATTATATTTATTATGTAAAGATAAGTATTTGTAAATAAAAATGTACTGTTCTGTAAAACACCTGAAGTTTTTCTTTTTAGTACAAATATATAAATATCCACTGACATTCACACAGCGCCATCTAGCCTTAAGATAAGCGTGAGCCTGTAGTATGGGTTCATAACAACGGATAAACATACAAATACTTTTTTTATATATACATAGAAAGAACCAGACCAATACAAGCAGACATGTTCAACGTTCCGCGTTCCTTGGTTAACTAGCCGACGTCTCAACCATTACAACCATATAAGCCGTTCACAAATGAAATGTGAATGATTCGGCCACCAAGAGGTCAGAGTTCGAACCCCGGGTAGTACAAACATGTGTGAATGAACACCTTAGATAAACAAACTAACTAAATGCACAATCACGAAGAAATATCAACCAAAGAATAATCGAGCCGTTGACATACGTTGATTTTTTTCATATTTGACATAAATTATTATTAAAATTTTGACCTTAAAGCGTCATACCAAGGGTACAAAATCAAAAGCACACACACGTCACTATGACATGTAGCGAGCGATTTGATTATGAATGAAAATTCTGCCCAACTGACGCGATGGGCAGAATATTGCCGCGGACACTGAATGAGATTATACATCAAGTTAAGTTTTTATCTCAGATGTACACTATCTACAAATAAAAAAAAGTTGGAATTCATGTAATTTATTTCATAAAAGTTAACGCTAAGCTTAAACACAATGACTCAAAATATACATTTTGATATGAACCACTAAGGCCCACTCCGCACGACACACGACTCTCCCAACTTAAACTAAAAAACACCTGCAAACAGTTATCTGTCAAATACGACACCTGTCAAATCAACGTCAAAAATATCAATCTACAGTGACGTTAAAACGCGCGGCGGTGAGGTACACCTTTTCACATTATGTAGGAGCCTCAAATAGTAAGTTACACATCGGCCTTTAGCAACAAAAACCGATATTTTCGGATTCGCATAGAGATTACTATGAAATACCGGGCGGTTTGTACATCGCGCGACAGAGACAGCGCTGTACAAAGCCGAAATTAGCCGAAAGTCTCGTTCTCAAGGCCGATGTATTCACTGTCGGGTACTGTACAAAACTTATAATAAAGGAACTGAAATCACAATTAATTCAAAAATTAAAATTTAAGCGTTACTGTTCCAATTGATGACTTAATTAAAATATTACATAAAACGCATTTTTTTATTAAAACATCAAGTTACATTAATGATTTTGAAAACTTATCTTTTTGGATGTTTCTAATGCCATTTTGACATTTTAAAAGTGACATTTCACTTCACATTAAAATAATAATTTTATTACATCTTTACACACAAACCGACAACACATAATGCCTTATATCTATTTATTGACATGTGTACAAATTCTTTTCTAATATTACACTAAGCATTGGTAAAAAGTTTAATCTTTGAACGTGGATTCTCGCAGCGTCATACTTATCGCCGAGTGGTGAAACCGATAAAACATATTTTAGATATAAATATCCACTGACATTCACACAGCGCCATCTAGCCCCAAACTACTAGCCTGTAATATGGGTACTAAACATGGAATAAACGTACTTATATACATTTTTATAGACACATACACAATATACATAGAAAAATCCAGACCAACATAATATACATAAAGACAACAGATATATTAATGTACACATATGTATGTCGGCCACGGGGATCGAACCCGGAACCCTTGGTATTGTGGTTGACGACTGCACCATTACACGACCTGAGACGTTGCACAAAACGACGTATTTTTATCAAAACTATAGTTCCACGGCGTCCCCTCTCGGCTGACTTCTTACCCGCCGTCCGCTCCCCGCGCTTGCGATTAATCGCGGCGACAAATCGCACGTCCCCGCATTTTGTCGCAAGCGCGTGTCGGCCCTATAAAGTTATGAGGAATTAAATACATGAGACTTATTTGATAAGAGCGTCGGTGCCTCGCTGTTGTGGCCTGTTACCTTCCGATGTGGAAGGCGTAGGTTCAAATCCCGCCAACACCAATTTCTTTTCAAATTCTCGAAATCATAATAATATGTACGTTATTTGACAGTACATTATTTTATTTTTTCATCATCATCAGCTCATTAAACGTCCCCACCGAGGGGCACGAGCCTACCCGTATAGGGTGATTAGGCCTTAGTCGTCCACGCGGGCCCACTGCGGTGCGGACGACTTCACACACAACCTTTGAATCTCTTCGCAGGCGTGCATGAAGGTTTCCTCACGATGTTTTCCTTCACCGTAAGAGCGTCGGATAACGTACATATATTTTCGAAAATTCGAAAATACATTGGTACGTGTCGGGATTTGAACCTCAGCCCTCCCGGTAGGAAGGCGACAGTCCACACCACTGAGCCACCGACGCTCTCAGGAAAGTTCAGCTTTATCAATATATTATTATTACTTATTAGTTCAGCCTGAATTATTTGATAGGGTTCAGCCTGCGTTTGCAATGTAAACGGAAAAAAATGAAATTATTTACGACATCACATTAGAAACCTCATAATAACAGTCTCTCTCTCTCTCTTCAACCTATCGCAGTCCACTGCTGGACATAGGTCTCCCCCATTTTGCGCCAGATAAAAAAAACAGTATTTCTCCACTATTTAATGGGTGTTATTATACATATAAACCTTCCTCTTAAATCACTCCATCTATAAAGAAACCGCCTCAAAATCCGTCGCGTAGTTTTAAGATTTAAGCGCACATATAGAGCGTCGGTGGCTCAATGGTGTGGACTGTTGCCCTCCTACCGGGAGGGCACATGTTCCAATCCCGACATGTGCCAATGTGTTTTCGAAGTTTCGAAATCATATGTACGTTATCCGACGCTCTTACGGTGAAGGGAAACATCGTGAGGAAACCTTCATGCACGCCTGCGAAGAGATTCGAAGGTTGTACGTGAAGTCGTCCGCACCGCACTGGGCCCGCGTGGACGACTAAGGCCTAATCACCCTATACGGGTAGGCTCGTGCCCCTCGGTGGGGACGTTTAATGAGCTGATGATGTGAAGCGCACAAAGGGACATGGGGACAAAAAAAGCGACTTTGTTTCATACTATGTAGTGATACGTATTGTTATAACTCTATATAATATGGACTTATTGCTGATTAATACAAATATTCACTCTAGTACTTTTCCATGCATTTATTTTGCAAGTAACCATTTTGCTCTTCATTAATTCATTTTACTTTATCCTCAGTTAGATTCTGGAACTCGCGGAAAGCGGTTAACTCTCGCTGTGAGAAATAGGGAAGTCAGGGAAACTAAGTGTTGGAAAATATTAGTTTTTTTTTAAAAAAAAGCCAATCAGAGCCGGTCTCCTAACAGTATGTACATGTAATAAATAAATAAATATCCACTGACATTCACACAGCGCCATCTAGCCCCAAGTTAAACGTGAAGCCTGTATTATGGGTACTAAACAACGGATAAATATACTTATATACATTTTTTTTTGTAAATACATACATATTATACATAGAAAACACCCAAACCATTACAAACAGACATGTTCATGCACACCAATGTTTGTACTGCCCGGGGATCGAACCCGGAACCCTTGGTGTTGCAGGCGACCTCTCAATGCAACACCAAATGGGTCGTCAAACAACATGTGTGATCACCTGTCACTGTTTGGATCGCCTGGAGGGTTCCGTGGCGGTGGGCGGCGGCGGTGGACCCTTCTTCTCCAACTCCTCGAGGTAGCCCGTGATCATGGCCTGCCTCTCCTCCGGGATGTGGTCTAGCGCCGTGTACCTACAAACACGATTTTAATACTAGTAAAATTACCGGGTATAAGAGACCTAACATTTGTTCTGAACTTTGCTTCTTCAGTTCCCAGTGAGCAAAACTTGACTCAACCTGCTTGCGTCTTTACTTCACAACTTAACTTTGGAAAGATGGCATTTGACAGTTTCAAATACTAAAATTGTACCCAGTGGAAGTCTAACGCACGACTATCCTAACCCACTAATGGTCTATCCCACTTACTTTCGGGAAGATGGATTTTGGGAGATGGTAAGAAGATGGTTATTGGGAGTGAAGACGGCATTTGGAAGTTGGTACAATGAAGACGGTATTTGGCAGTTGGTAACAATGAAGACGGTATTTGGCAGTTGGTAACAATGAAGATGGTGTTTGGCAGTTGGTAACAATGAAAATGGCATTTGGCAGTTGGTAACAACGAAAATGGCATTTGGCAGTTGGTAACAATGAAGATGTCATTTCGCAGTTGGTAACAAACATAACATATGACAGTTGGTAACAATGAAGATGGCATTCTACAGTTGGTAACGATGAAGATGGCATTTGGCAGTCGGGTAAAATTACTTTTGACAGTTGTATGTTGGTAACACTAAAATAACAGTATACGACTTACCTAGCACCATGAGCCAAAGCTAGTACAGCATAGTGATGGTTAACTCGAGTACCTAACTCGAGTCAACTCGAGTTAGCCGTAACTCGAATCCACTCGAGTTGAATTTTCTCTAACTCGAGTTCGAAAACCGAATGGAACCGATATGGAGCGAAGTTTTCCGATCAAAAATAATAATAATAAAAATAAATTCGAGCCATAAATACTTTAATAAATGATTCGATTTCAAACAATAACTTTTTGTTTCTTTAGTTAGTCGGCATAACTCTCCCAATACATTATAAATAAATAATATAAAAAATAAAGAATTGAACTGATAAAAATATAATTTGTCTATTTCAATTTTTGAAGTATTTATGCCAAGCTGAGGGAATAATTAAGAAAAAACTCAGAAAAACATTTACCTGTCCATCCAGTTAACTCGAGTTACGTAATTCGAGTTCAACTCGAGTTACGTAATTCGAGTTCAACTCGAGTTACGTGGATTCTAACTCGAGTTAAATCGAGTTTTGTTTTTTCCGAGTTGGCACATCACTAGTACAGCACATGAAGATTGTCTTTATCAGTTGAAAATACCTACTGTACGTGTATAAATGACTATAAGTGTAGTGTGTACGTACCTGGCGTCGTGTGCCACGGCCAAGTGAGCCGGCGGTCCCCCAGCCTTCACGGCGGCCAGGGTCTTGTGCGTCAGGGTCCTCGTCTCCTGCAGCAGCTGTCTCAGTGCGGTCTTGGCTGCAGACTGTTTGTCTCGCTGGTACTCGCGGAATTCGCGCTCTAACTGTAAAAATATAAAAACATTCATTGTGAGTGAAGCTTTCTAGGTGGTAGAGTCGGTACTGAGTTACCTAGGTAGGGTACTGATGGTATGTGATACGTCTGACCATGAGACCACCAGAGCGGCATTGAAGGCACAAGGATAGACAGTTATTATTTCTCATCAATGCCGCACTGCTCCCGACAACAGAATTCAGTTCTCTCATACTCGGTAACTTCACTAGCTACAGTGCCCTCATCCCGAAACACAAAAATGCATAACACTCCTGTTTCCCGGGACGATATCTGGCACTGAAATCGTCCCGGAAATCCAGTACTAAGATGGACCCTAAGTAATTTCAGGGTCCCACAAATTCATGTTCCGCCCCTGTGTGTGTTTGCTGTCTCTCATTGTGTGTATCTGTGTGTCTATCCTAGATTTGATCGTCGCAAGGAGAAACTAGTTTTTATAAACGTTTTACATTCCGCGACGATAGAACCGAATTAGTACCTTTCCAAAATAGTTTATTTTAAAAAGGTCGCAAACTGTATTTACGTCCGCGAACTATATTAACGTCAACCTCTACCTCCTAAACGACCTCGTGCGTGCTACGAATGAAACAGTTGCAACACTATCTAGTCCGCGAAACAATGAAACCAATAGGCATGATGACTGGGTCCTGAAATCGTAAGAACCATTTCATATTATTACAAATCTGGGTTAAATATAACGATGTGCTTACTCTCAGCTCGAAAACTCATGTTTTATGAATTTTATTAGTCTTCAAAGTTAGATGGGCAAGTCCATTTTTAAAGTACATTAATTGTCAAAATTGTTAACAAAAAGATAACACATACAATTCAAAGCAACTTTTGCTATGAAACCGTTTTAGTAAACGCAACATTTAATATAGTTGTAGTACAAAATTCACAAACTATGCGTACTAATTACTGGGCGTGACGTCATAACTAGGTAGCCATTTGTATGAAGCGTTTTTGAGAAAGTCCATTAATGTGTTTTTATAATTGGAAAATCTCTGTGAGTTTTAATGTTAACGGAGTATTTTTTTTACCAATGTTTCTATTATTATGAGGTCCATCGATATAATAACAGAAAAAAAAATTGTCATCAACCCTATTGTAACAAAAACTGTTTAGAGAAACCGTTTTTATTCGAGTAAAACAGTTACGTTTCGTTCTCGAAAAATTCGACAACGACCCACGACGAGTCTATCGCATACCATAGCGTGTCTGTGTTGGTCTGTCTGTCCGTGTATATTTACCATAGCGGGCGAGGCGTATGCGGGCGCGGCGGTCAGTAACGGTCGCACGTCCCTCCAGTGCGCGGTACAGGTAACACCTAACTCCTCCAACAGCGCTCTAGTCTTTGTCCGTCTACGGGACGCCAGCGTGGCTGTGTGCTGCCCGAATAGACGCTCCTGTGGGATTCAAATATATATAATTTTCAACTAAATATAAATAAAACAGCGTCGGGGCTCAATGGTGTGGACTGTTGCCCTCCTACTGGGAGGGCCGAGGTTCAAATCCCGCCACGTACCAATGTGCTGTTGTATTTTCACAATTATATGTACGTTATCCGACACTCTTACGGTGAAGGAAAACATCGTGAGGAAACTTTCGCACGCCTGTGAAGATATCCCAAACTGGATAACATTTCTCACTCCAACCGATTTTAGCTATGGCGACAGCTTCATTTGCTTTGACGACCCATTTGGTGTAATGGTTGAGACGTCGGCTGCAACACCAAGGGTCCCAGGATCCATCACCGGGCAGTAAAAACATTTGTGTGCATAAACAGAGGTGGACAGCCAGGTCACTTAGCCGTGGCACATGACGCCAGGTGCGGCCCAGTGGACCTTAAAGGACACGTACAGTAGGCCTTATTTCTGTGGAATCAACTGCTAAAGATCATCTTCATTTATGAAGCTAAGCTGTACTTGGAAACCGCCAATGCATTTAAGTTTGGCTCATGGTGCTAGGTAAGTCGTATACTGTAGACTAAGGCCTATACACCGCGTACGGGTCGGCTCGTGCCCTCAGTGGGGATTATGATTGCGGGCATGTGCACCATTCAACTTTTACATACATATCATGTACATTTAAACATTTTTAATTTATTTTTTCAAAAAATAATATTTCTCAACTAAATATAGGGTGATTTATTTGTTTGAAATACCTTGTCTTCCTTTGTGAGCAGTTCGGCGAGCGCGTACCGGTGGTCCTTGCGCAGTTGTTTCTTCGCGTCGCGCCATGAAAGGTCCGGGTTCCTCACCAGGTCGGCCAGCAACGCGTTGAAATGCTAACGGAATAAAATATAAATCAGAATCAACTCAAAATCAATTCAAATTACAAAGTCTTAATCAAAAATTCAATTAAGGTCCTTAAAGAACAATACCGATGTAGTCACAGATTTCCCAATATAAGAGATGGGGCGGGCCGCGTTCAAAGTGCGACAAATGTAAGCCCAGCGGGCATACACTGGCTGCCAGTTTACGCTCTGTGAGACGGGTCAAGACGCACAAATATTAGAAGAAATTACCGTTTTTTTTTTCCAAAATGCCATCCTGTGCTATTGTAACATGCCATCATCGCAATGAATCAGTAAATTTACCAAGTAATAGAATAACTTTTCACAGGTAAGAACCGAAAAGAAATTGCGACACTGGGACTGCGTATAAACTTGGCGGCTTGTCCAGTCTAATTGTATATTCGGATGTCTGTGGATGTAGTGTAATTACCGGGTGTGCGAGACCTAACATCTGTCGTCTCGGGTGACGGGCGCAGTGCGGTACTGATGAAGAATAATAGCTTTGTTATGGTCTGGCGTATCACTTACCATTAGGTGATCGTCTTGACCGTCCTGTACACATTTAACATTAAAAAACACTATAGATTCAAAAGTTATGAATTGCAAATAAAACACTGGCACTGATTTGAAGTCTTAAATTTCTACGGAAAAGAATCCACAAACTAAGTAGACCAACACTCCAGCCCGATAAACCGAGCAAATGTGAAAGGTCGCTGGTGGCGGTTCCCCAATCGTCTTGACAAGTATAGCGTGGAGCCATAAACCGACCAAATGTGAAAGGTCGCTGGCGCCGGTTCCCGTATGAGTGTGTAGGTACCGACCTGCACGCACTCGTCCCGGCGGTGGTGGTCCCTCTCCTTGTCCCGGTCCCGGAGGCTGGTGTGTAGGTACCGACCTGCACGCACTCGTCCCGGCGGTGGTGGTCCCTCTCCTTGTCCCGGTCCCGGAGGCTGGTGTGTAGGTACCGACCTGCACGCACTCGTCCCGGCGGTGGTGGTCCCTCTCCTTGTCCCGGTCCCGGAGGCTGGTGGCGAGGGCGCGCTGGACCTGTCGCGACCTCTCCGCTATGGACGCCGCAGCTCGGGCCTCTCTCTCTTTGGCTGCCTCGTCGCTTGACGTCGCCGCCTCTTCTGGTTCAACTTCAGCCTCTGTTGTCGCTTCTGGTTCGGGTTGCGCCTTCTGTTTTGTTGGGGGCACAATCACATGATTTTTTTATCTAGTACAGGCAGATATTGACCGCCGTCTCACCTGATGGCAAGTGATGATGCGGCCGAGGATGGTTCATGCCTGCCTATTTTACAAGCTTTTATTACAGTATTTTTACCACCTCTCCCCTAAGTGTTAAATTAAAGTATTTTTAATCCCCTCTACGCCTTGGTGACCCTAATTCACTTGGATTTAAGTACATACAAATTTATTTTTAATTATCTAAAATACAGGCACCTATTGATTTTTTCTACACTCCTTTTCCATCATTACCTAAACTATTCCTATTATATATTAATCCAAATTTGTTCAATCGTCCTTCCTTCCTTATTTCCACCGGCCGACCAACTGTAAGGTCCAATCTGAAAACCAGTGCTGGGCTACCGAGCCTAGTCTTTTCTTTATGTTATACTTTAAATATTTGTGTTGTTTTTACTTAGCAATATAAATCTTTTATTTTATTTTAAGTATTATTCTCCTCCCCTTGGTGATACGTGGTATTAAAAACTGCCCCAGTTCTCCCTACATCACGTGCGTTTAAACACCAACAAAGAAGCTTAACCCAAACCCGTATTCTAGAATGTAAACAAAATATCGTATTAACTTAGATATAATTTTTATTCTCGAAATAAATAAACAAATGTATAATTATATCTTAAATTATATAGTTTTAATTTTTAAAATGATATTTTTTTTAATAATAATAATAATAAATATCCACTGACATTCACACAGCGCCATCTAGCCCCAAGCTAAGCGTGAAGCCTGTACTAACTACTATCTAAACAACGGATAAACATACTTAAATACTCTTTTTGTAAATACATACATATTATACATAGAAAACACCCAGACCATCATGCACAAAAATGTTTGTACTGCCCGGGATCGAACCCGGACCCTTGGTGTTGCAGTCGACGACTCAACCGCTACACCAAATGGGTCGTCAAACATCCATTCGCTTGTTATATTTCTCTTCCATTGGCGCATCCAGCAAGTTGTCGCAGACTAGGTGACCGGGATCGTGATAGCCTGGGGCCATCGTCGTGTCCCTGTAGGTTCGCACAGTCCCTATTCGCGTAACCGGCTATGTTAGGCTCCGCCCCCCCCCCCCCCCCCCGCAACGCCCTAAGCCGAGGTTCGAGTCCCGTTCGGGGACGCCCTTATGCTCGTTGTGTAAATGTTTAAGCTGAGAGCCCTCTTGGCTCGCCAATTGCCCGGTGAAGCTGTAATGGCCATCTGCGACCAACACCACTAGTCGGTTCGAAAAAAAAAAAGGATCGTGATAAATAAAACAATTTTTACAATAGAAGTGTATTCACATCCATAAAGGGTATAACCTAAACAATGTTACAGATAAAAAATATTTACACAACATACAGAGTTAATCAATAATCTAAATGCACAATCACGAAGAGATATCAACCGAAAAATGTCCGAGCCGCTTGACACATACGTTGACTTATTGTTATATTTATGACATACAATTTTTCATTAAAATATTAACTCAACATTAATTGAACCATTGAACGCCGGGAATCCAGACACAATAGAAAATCTATTGCCTGGCGCTTTAAAGCGTCATTGGCGGTCAAAGGGTACAAAATCAAAAGCACGAGCACACTACTATGTCACTATGACATGTAGCGAGCGACGTGATTATCAATGAACATTCTGCCCAAGTGACGCGACGGGCAGACTTTTGGCGCGGACACTTTTGGAGTGAGATTGTGCATGTAGTTAGTTTATTGCACATCTAAGACTTAATGTAAACATCGGTTTAATATACAGCCACCATACAATACGTGGTTTTAATATTACACTACGGATCCCTAATATGGGATTAACCCTTTGACCGCCAGTGACGCCTTGAGGCGTCAGACATAAGATTTTCTATCCTGTCTGGATTCCCGGCGTTCAATGGGTTAGGTGACACAAAATTTGACAATACAAACGACAACGGAACGCTAGAAACGTCAATGTCAAAAGTGACATTGACATTTCAGGGAGTGTCACTAAAGGCAAATTTAGTTGGATTTCAGAAAGAACAGAGTGCGTCGAAGCATCTATTAAACGTCTTGAACGAATCTGTCACATAGTTCTTTAGGATACATGAAGTGATGTTATCTTTAATCGATTTAAACCCTTACAATTAATTAGTAACGTTTAATGAATGAATAAAATGATATTTATAAGACAAATATCCACATACCTTCACGCAAAGTAATCTAGACCCAATTTAAGTAAGAGGATTGACTTAGGTACTAAACATTTTAATATAGAATTTATGTAAACAAATACATATTTAACATAGAAAACATCCAGACTGATAAATACAATTCACAAATATGTTTGCACCGAACGAGGATCGAACTCTGAACCACGCGCAAACAATTTTGTATTACTTTGGAGATATGTTTTGTATTAATTCCGTAATGAATTCATGTGTACAACCATTGATCAAAATTCAATTGGAAACCTGAAACTTCATCATCATCAGCTCATTAAACGTCCCCACCGAGGGGCACGAGCCTACCCGTATAGGGTGATCAGGCCATAGTCGTCCACGCGGGCCCAGTGCGGGTTGGACGACTTCACACACAACCTTTGAATCTCTTCGCAGGCGTGCATGACGGTTTTCTCAAGATGTTTTCCTTCACCGTAAGAGCATCGGATAACGTACATATATTTTCGAAAATTCGAAAACACGTTGGTACGTGTCGGGATTTGAACCTCAGCCCTCCCGGTAGGAAGGCGACAGTCCACACCATTGAGCCACCGACGCTCTAACCACAAACTTACGACATAAAATTTCGTATTTTCTACCTAATCACACAAAGGAGGAAGATTAACAATATTTCATACGAAATGACGTAATAAAAGTCTTGCTAACATCAATTCAACGCCAAAAAAACTATCAAATTTATTTAACAAATAAATTCACAATAATATCTAATCAACTAATATGGGAGACCTATGTCCAGCAGTGGACTGCAACAGGTTGAAGAGAAGAGACAACTAATTCATTCTAAAATAGAAACAAAAAAAAATACTAATGGGGTGGTTATATTACAGATTTTGACATGTGAATTTCATTTTTACTTTATTTTAGTTAGCAAAACTTGAGGAAGCGGTGTCTCCTGTTACAGGCAATTCTAATGCTTAAAAGGAGACTCCCACGATTAGAAATAAGAAATTGATTGTAAACCAATAAACAATTTTAATTTATTTATTTATTATACCAAGTGGTACTGTCATTGACAAAAGTGTTTTTTTTTACAATTTGGCTTCTCTTTAATTCTCAATAACAATACCGAGTTGTTTAAATAGAGTACAACAGAATCATATTATATTAAACTTAAACGATACCTTATGAAGCTTATATTAATAAATAATTCATGAAAATGAAACAACGATATACTTTAGTAGCTCACTGTACCACCGATTTTACTGTTGAACCAACGGTCGCTACAACCCAAAATAAACCCTATTCCCAGTGGGGAGAGTACATGTACACCGTTATTCATCATCATCATCATCATCATCAGCTCATCAAACGTCCCCACCGAGGGGCACGAGCCTACCCGTATAGGGTGATTAAGCCTTAGTCGTCCACGCGGGCCCAGTGCGGATTGGACGACTTCACACACAACCTTCGAATCTCTTCGCAGGCGTGCATGAAGGTTTCCTCACGATGTTTTCCTTCACTGTAAGAGCGTCGGATAACGTACATATATTTTCGAAAATTCGAAAACACATTGGTACGTGTCGGGATTTGAACCTCAGCCCTCCCGGTAGGAAGGCGACAGTCCACACCACTGAGCCACCGACGCTCCTTACACCACACCGTTATTATTTGTTGGAATTGAAATCCCATATCTTACGGTGAAGGAAAACACCGTGAGGAAACCTGCGCACGCCTGCGAAGAGATTCAAAGGTTGTGCGTGATGTCGTCCAACCCGCACTGTTAATGATGAACCCCATATCATACGTTTTTGAATATCCAAAGACATTCACGTAGCGCTATATTTAATTCATTTAGTGGCCTTTGGAAACTTCCAAAATGAACCTTAACTAGTCTTATTAAGGTTTTCAATCCACAAATAATTATAATTCGGTCACAAATCTCTCTCCCCCCACCGATGCCTATACACTAATATCGACCTCATTAACATTTACAAAATTTTATTCAATATTTACAATGTCCGAATACGGAAACAATTCATTTTTATTCAATTAATACATTATTAGAATAACATTAATCCTATTTTGCCTTACGATAAAGTATATTTTAATTAAATAATACAAATGAAGCCCGCCTCATGCCGTGTCTGGGGGAATACCGCCATGTCTTAAAACCTGCATTGTAGAATATGAAGCGAGAGATGTGGGTAGTCTGGACCATATAAGGAGATGTAAACAAGCACTTTTCACTGTAAGTGAACTCCTTTTTAGGGTTCCGTAGCCAAATGGCAAAAAACGGAACCCTTATAGATTCGTCAAGTCTGTCCATCCGTATGTCACACCCTTTTTTAGGGTTCCATAGCCAAATGGCAAAAAACGGAACCCTTATAGATTCGTCAAGTCTGTCTGTCTGTGGTTTTAATAAGAAACTTGAAAAAAAAAAATTTTGGGGTTCCCCATACATTGAACTGAAAATCAAATATTTTTTGGGCTTAATACCATTTTTCAAAGATCTTGAAAAATGGTATTTATTTTGGCTTTAATTTCTATACTAAATATATGATGTACATTATCATGAAATCTAACAACGAAATTTAGTTTTAACAATTTCTGATGTGTAGTTTTTTTTAACACGACATAAACGGTGAATCACTATTTTTTTCATATTAAAACTGTAGTAGGTGTCTAAGTACATAACAAATACTTAATTTTATGTAACTTGCTGCTGCGGAACCCTCCACGGGCGGGTCCGAATCGCACTTAGCCAATTTTTAAAGTCGTTTCACTTCTGATTTCTAACACTACGCCTTTTCTGATACAAAAATGGTGCCGTATAATTATAGTGTGTAGTGTAATACTGTTTTAAGCGATGGCGGTAACCTTGGCTTGCCCAAACAGATGTCCGCAGCAGGTTTAAACCTTTTAAATGCCTTTAAATCCAAACACAATAGCCAATCTTTATTTCTGGTGCCTGTAGGTGTCATTAGCGTTCAAAGAGTTAATGATAGCTTCCGAAAACACTGACACCAATCATTTGTGCTTATACAGGTTGATTAAATATTTGCCATCGATATACTAAGAAGTAAACTTGGTACTGAGCCGTCTAGGTAGGTACCACCGCAGTGCTAGATATCGTCCCGGGAAACACAAGTGTTATGCACTACTGTGTTTCGGGATAAGAGCACTGTAGCTAGTGAAATTACCGGGTATGAGAGACCTAACATCTGTTGTCTCGGGTGACGGGCGCAGTGCGGCATTGATGGAGGATAATAACTGTCTATCAGTTGTTGGTCACCAGCAATGCCTCTCTGTCATGGTCAGGCGTATCACTTACTACCAGGAGAGCGTCCTGACCGTCCTGTACACTTTACTAAGAAAGAGTAGGCTAACTCCAGCAGTAGACTGCCAGGTAGTGTTAAGCTAACACTAGATTACTTCTTACCGATGCTTCAGAGACACACACACACTTCAGATTCACAAGTACGCTGACTTAATCCGAATTAACTTACTTAGGTAATCAAAAGTTCAATTCTTCAACGACCCAAATGAATGCTACAACAAAAAGCAAACTTTACACACATCTCAGATGGCGCTGGAAACGATACGAAGTTTTAACCAAATTCAATTTTTTTTATTGCATGTTACATTCCTTAACAGTCGGTGACGCTTTAAAGCGTCACAACTTCCAGTTGTTCCATTATCTGAATTTCTGGTAGTGAACGGGTTAACTCATTGAACGCCGTGAATCCAGACGCAATAGACAATCTATTGTGTCTAGCGCCTAAAGGCGTCATTGGCGGTCAAAGGGTTAAATCATCATCAGCCTATAGTTTCACTGTAGTGCTCAGGCCTTGTTCGGTTAATATTTCGGATCGTTTCCAACGACAGCTACGCATTAACTAGCACTTTTGCAGGCGTGACTGAGACGAATTCGCTTCTTAGGGGCTCTGTGACTTATATCTATATATATACCTATATACAAAGTTGATGTATACATTGTATACAACGGACCTCGGATACGGTAGAAAAATACTTCATGAAATTTTACTTTTTATATTATTATATAATATACCTATTTACAAAAAAAACATTGTATGCCTCGAATAAGTGTATTATTTTAAAAATAGTAAAATATAATAGTAGTAGTAAAAAAAAAGTTGAAAAGAAACGGACATCGTTCAAATACCAATATTTTTTATTCACTTCATAGTTTTCACAGTTCCTAATAAATACTAAACAAATTCAATAAATAGGTATCTATATGTTAAATCGTGTATCATTTTCTTTTCAATACAAATCATCATCATCATCATCAGCTCATTAAACGTACCCACCGAGGGGCACAAGCCTACCCGTATAGGGTGATTAGGCCTTAGTCGTCCACGCGGGCCCAGTGCGGATTGGACGACTTCACACACAACCTTCGAATCTCTTCGCAGGCGTGCATGAAGGTTTCCTCACGATGTTTTCCTTCACTGTAAGAGCGTCGGATAACGTACATATATTTTCGAAAATTCGAAAACACATTGGTACGTGTCGGGATTTGAACCTCAGCCCTCCCGGTAGGAAGGCGACAGTCCACACCACTGAGCCACCGACGCTCAATACAAATACATAGTTTGTTTTATTCACCAAGCCCGATTTCGGCTACAGTGATTGTTCACGGGGCTTCAGCAGCCACGTCTCTCTGATCCGCGCGGTCAGGCTCTCTATGGCTACTGTAACAACTTTTGCCTTAAAGGTCCTTGAGCACTTCGGGCACGTGAGTACGCCACCGCTATAATTTACAAATACATAGTATAATTTCAATAAAGTTAAACAACATATACCAACACTGCAACAATATACCTTAACTACCTTATTCGAGAGTTTAGTTTTCACTAATTAACTTTTATGTATCTAATAAACCATTTGGCAGAAAGTTGACTTCATTTAAGATATTTGAACAGTCAAAAATTGTATATCAAATAAACTATCAAGAACTTGTCCAGAAGTAACCAAAGACGCACTCAAATTAATATTTAAAAAAGTGAAAAATAATAATTTCACTTGTACATGCAAAGTTTTAGTAAAGGCCTTCATTTCGGTCACAGAACCCTTAAAAACGCCCTAACACGAGCCGCCAGCCTCATTCGAATCACGCCTGGGCCGTTTGAAGAAGACCTTCAGAAAACACTATTCCTTCTCGCTCTTCTTCCGTTTCCGCTTCTCGGTCTTCTCCTTCTCCGCCTTCTTCTTGTCCGTCTTCTTCTTCGGCTTCTTCTCTTCGGGCTCGGGCGACTTGAACTCCTCCGGCCTGCGTTTCTTCGGCGGCGATTTGATCGGTGATTTCTTCTCTGGTGTGGGTTGGTCTTTCTTCGAGGACCTGAGTTGTTTAGGCGATAGTTCCTTGTCGGGTGATTTGTCGGCGTCCGCCTCCAGTTTCTTCTTGGCCCGCGCCTTCTCCTGGCCGGGTATGCCGAGGATGTCGGCCCACTGGTCCGGCGGCGGCGTCGGCTGTTTGCGCTCGTCCTCCCCGTCGCCGGATTTCTGCGGAACGGACGGCCCGGGTTGGTGGTGGGTGGGTCGGTCGTCCGATTTGAGATGTGCGGAGACAATTTCGGTTCGGTTTATTTTTTATTGATAAATTAATTATTTACGTTGAGAGTCGACATTATTTTTTACGCTTTTTTTAAACGCGTCGCTCGTACATAAATATCTAGATGAAAACTTGAGATGTTTTCCTAATTTTTATGTCATTTACACGCGTCGCTCGGTACAAACTAAATGTTAAGGCATTGTGTACAGTAAATGAAGCTCATTCAGAAGGTGGATATTTAAACTGATTGTTAAAGATTTGGTTAAGAGTACATTTTATTTTGTACTTCCCTCAATTAGCCTTTCGTGTTAATATTCGACTACATTGATTCGATATTTTTGGATTCATACCATTTATAGTTACGGATACATTACTTATTTAAAATGTTATGTTTCCTCTCTCCTAGTGCTTATATTGCGTGCCCAACAGGGTCCATTACACTGGTTTCACTTTTTATGTAACATCTTATGTACATTATGGTTTGGCAATAAATGATTGAGTATTGAGAACATTTTTCATATTTAAAAACAAGTATTTGTTGTTGAATTTGGTTGTGTGGAAAATTCTCTTCAGACGCATACAAGAGGGGTATCAATATAAAGCCTTGGAAATATTTATGACGTATCTCATATCATTTAACATTTTCATATCAATAATCACCAATTACATTTCCATATATATAATTATAAAATATTACGAAAATTGGTTTGAACGATATTTTCTACTCAGTACTTTTTTATAAGTACGTCATAAACGGCGAATTATTTTTTTTAAATTAAATCTGTAGGAGGTGACTAAGTATTTTTTTGTTATTTGCTGCTACGGATCCCATAACGGACGAGTCTGATGGCACTTGGCCGATTTTCTTACATAAACGTTTGGTTCTCGGAAACATTCACAAATATTTTTTGCATGCATCTAAACACTCATTATGTCATCTTGACAAAGATAGATAGATACTCTTTATTGCTCACAATAAATTAAAGACAAACACAATCAGTGGGCAAAGGCGGCCTTATCGCTACAAGCGATCTCTTCCAAGCAACCTTAGGATAAAGAAGACGAAAAATAAGTAAGGTAGTGGGCAAGAAAAATAGGAAAACAATTAATATATGAGACATAATGAGTGATATATATTATTGAAAAGTTGTGTGTAGTTATTGACAAGCATTTGCTCAGGTATTAATGAAGCGGTTGTTGTTTAGATATTATTTAATTAATTACTTAGTTAGCAAGCTTATTAAGCTTATAAAGTTAAATTAGCTTTGCCCCTCAGTGGTATATTTTACCGCAGTAAAACTAAAACTTGTCCTCGTGTGTTCAATTAAATTTCATGTTGAGTTAGCAGACACACTGCGTTAGGTGTCAGCTAATTAAATATGGAATTTTATTGAAATCTATTTAAACATGAAGAAGATATTAAACATAAACACTTACAAATTTTCGCATTTATAAGTGTGATCAGGCCAGGGTTTGAAACCGGTTCCACATTAACCGGTTATAATACCGGTTAATGTGGAATGTGGGTTCCAACGATTTTGTGATATAGTTTCGTTCCGGAGCGAAACTAAATAGGAACGATACAGTGTTGCTATCTGAGTTTTCGAAAAAGGGCTTTTGAGAAGTTAAAAGAAATATAAATATACCACTGACACTCACACAGCGCCATTAGCCCAAGTTAAACGTGAAGCCTGTAT